>JAEANM010011976.1:0-15021 GCA_017656035.1 Myanophis thanlyinensis | reverse complement strand
TCTACTCTACTCTACTCTACTCTACTCTACTCTACTCTACTCTACTCTATATTCCCTCCCCAGGTTTCACCAATCACATTGTCCAATGAAGGTAGCTGGAAGGCTGTTTCGTCACTCCTCTGCCATCTGTTCGGATGATCTTAGTTCCCACGGGAAAACTTTTTTTGTTATGATACATAGCTGGTCTATTTTCTCCTCCCTCCCTTCCCCCTTTCAACATTCATGGTGACTATGAAACAGAAGAATAATGGCATCAGCCAAGTCAGGCTTCAGAGTTGACACCCTTTCCTTTCCTCAGTGAGTATTATTTTTCTTCACTTTCACACCATGTTATCTGCAGACATTGGTGTCCAGAAGAATTATTATTAATAAATCAGATCTGTCACTCGTGCCCAAAGCCTGATTCCTATTCTGATCACAGTAAGAAATCTGCTAGTCCTTTGAAAGCAAAAACATTCATACCCAGAATGATGAACAATTCCATTATACTATAGAGTGGGATGTGTCATACTTACCCTGCTTTGCTTGTGTGGATCATATTTGAATGATCACCCAACAATGGCAGCATATTTATGCATCTTCCAGTGAATCAAGGCAACCTGAAATGGGTTGAGTGTTAGTAGCAGGAAGGACCATGAAATGACAAATATGAAAAAAAAGCTTCATAAACACCTAGAGATAAGTAAATATATTAGATTTCCTCCTATATCTAATGTATACATACCCAGGTTTTTATGATCCACTTGCAAAGGAATAGTGAGTAAGATCTCATGTAAACTGAATAAATGATCATATTTCAGTGAAGACCTTCCAATAGGCAGAGTCTGTGTCAGGTGGCTTAATTATTATCTCCCCATTCCCCCGAAATAAAATCTTTAAATAAGGATTATTATTTAGAAACTATCAGATAGATGTTTTAACCAAGTCATTGCATCTGGAGCAGGGGCAAAATCCAACCAGTTTTCCTACCGGTTCGGTGTGCACGCATGTGCACCAATCGGCTGCAGTGTGACACTTTAAACATCTTTTTGAGGCTCCAGAGGCAGTGGGGATCATAAAGAAGGCTCCGCAGACACTCAAAACAGCTGATTTAGGTAAGTTAAAAAAAAAAAAACCAGGAGCGTGTATAAGTAAGAATAGGGGCTCAGATGGGTGGGCGGGGCCAATTTCAAACCTCTACTACCGGTTCTACCGAACCGGCTAAAACTGGCTGAATTTCACCTCTGATCTGGAGCATGCTACTAAATTTTAGAAGGTCTCCATAATTAAAGAATATGGTCATCTTGTTTTATAATCCCTATATATTCATAGAAGTATTCTCAAGATTTTTGAATGGTGTCTAATCCATAAGATTAGACTAAGATTAAGATTATGACTGTATGGTTGCTTGACTAAGAAGCTATAAATCTTGTATGTCATGCTTAATGGATAATTTAATATAAGTTCAATCAGGGGAAAAAAAAACTAAATCAAATTGGAAGTCTTATGTTGAGGATTATAGTATAACCATAGCAGTTAAATATGCCATGAATATACTAAATACAGTGCATTTCTTGGTTCCTGTTTCATCACTGACTCTTACACTTAATGTTCACAGCACTGATTGTCTTCTTATTTCAAAAACTACAGGTTATTTGTTTCTATTCACAACTAACCTCTATAAATGGAAATGAGAAAAGATAAGTGTGCAAGTTCTATCCTCATTCCCCCCCCCATAATTCTTATTATCCTAATCTGGTGCTCCAGATGTTTTGTGCTGGAGATTTCACAGAGGTTTATTTTTTTTTCCTTTGGTTATGTTACTTGATGTTAGTAGGAATATAAATTCAAAATATCTGAAGGACAACAGATAGGCTGTTCTTGCTGTATTCAGATACAGAATGGTTTTCTTCAAAGGAGAACTTTGTCTATCAACAGAAGTTTTCCCCAAGGTTTTAAAGACCTGACTTTTCAAGATTAAAGGCTATTAGTAGGTTATAATCACAAAGCCACTTTGGTAGAAAATAATATTCTGTTACAAAAAGACCTAATTTTGTAACAGTTTGGCCATTAATCTTTCTTGCCTCAATATGCAAACCTAAATTTGTCATTGGAGTTGACAGTTCACAAACATTGCATGGCAAATATCAATGGGCAACTTTCTATTACCACTTTAAAATTTCAATCCAGGCATGATGAATCCTTTAATAAAAAGAGCACCTGCCTCATCCTTTATTTGTATCCATATTTTATTCAGAATTTACGAATTATGTGAATACTGTGTATATTTATAGTGCAATATGAAAAGGTTATTTTCCTGATGAATTCATTTAAATCTTAGGAATAAATTGTTAATAAACACTAGTCTATAAATAAGCATAAAAAGGTGGAATCTTTAAAATAAATTAACTTCTTTAAATTTAGTACATTATAAATATTATTAATATCTATTTAATATTGATTTCTGCAAAATTGCTAACAGTGTTTTGCTATGAGGTTTTCTGTAGCCCCTTTCTGACTGCAATTTTTTGAAACTATTAGTCATGCTTGGACACAATAGGGAGCTTCATTCCAGCAAAATTTAATTCATGAATGAGAAAATTTTACATTGGAGTAGGCACCAATGATCAGTAAATCAGTAACACTTACCTTTGGGTAGACATAGGACTATTTTTGTTTAATTAATAGCCTTCAAATCTGTTTTATTAAAAATGACAAGTTGAATTACAATCACACTTTTTTTTTCAAACCACAATATACAATCTTTTAACTATACTTATTCAATTTTATTCAATTGAGGCAACACCGAGGCAATATTCCCAAATGTTCCTCCCACACCATTAGAAGAAGAACATTAGGGAAATATTCCTGATGGAATAATCCCATTGCAGTTGCTAGTTACAAAATATCCAAGATTATCCTTTCGCTAAAGAAATAATGTGTAGCCTTCTTGATTTTCCCATTTCCAATAATAAGAATTGATTTTCCCATTTCCAATAATAAAAATTGATTGCTTAGGAAAGACATTACAGGAGAGAGATGGAGAGACATATAACAAAGATTATCAGCAGCATCACCTATTCCACAAAACTGAACTAAACTGAACAGCCAAAATCCTGAAGCCTTCTTGTTAATTTTGGGATTTTATACAGGAACAACATGTTTGTTGGAAGACACAGAGAGCCTCTGTTAACCTACAAAAGCTTTGTTAATTGTAACTCCTTACACAGGGAAAGAGACACACATATTGATTTGCTCTGCGTATTGTGGCTAGATAAGGCATAAGGACTGGGATAAAAGTTATATGCACAAATTGGGAGTCTTCCAGTCAGACACATGTCCGGCCTGCCTTATACCCTTTGCCAGATGCCTTCCATCATAATGTCAACCTCAGCTGTTCTTTCATTAATTTCAGATTGTTGGGTCAAATGTGACTTGCTATATACAGTTAACTTAAAAAAAAAAATCTCTGGTGCTTGTCTGATTTCAAAGTTGATTTCTTTTCTTCCTTAAATATGATTTTGTAGGCTCATTTCTTTTATTCTGCTTCTCTCAACCCCCTTAGTTATCATAATGCTCTGAAAATGACAGAGAAAAATTTCCAGAAAGCCAGGCTTATGAATTTGAACATCAAAAATAAACACATATGCTACCTCTGCTCCAAATTAAACCTATTCATTTGGTAACATAATTTATAAATAAGCAGATATTCCAACAGAACTTGGCAAATTTACTTGTTGAGAAGTAAAGCAGAATTATGAGTGTTACACTATATATAGATTTGTGGCATACTATTTTTATTTTATTTTTATTTTTTTGCAGGAATTTGTATCTCAAAATGGAAAATGTTTTTTTTTTTCCTCTTTTTGCTTGATCCATTTACTGGAAATATATCAACTTAGTATACTGTAGAATAATTAAAGTCAGTACTGTAAATATGAAAGCAGTTTAATTCATTTAAAAAGTCTAGAAGATCCTTGACTCAATACACTCTAGAAATAACCACTGTAACCACTATGTAAGTAACCACTTAGATACACTCTAGAATAATTTAATTCAAATCTAAACTACAACACTTAATTCGAGGCCTCCACCTCTAAAGAGTGAACTTTTAAGCACTTTAAGGAGAGTAGAAACTTAACAATATGAAATGTCATAATGCCATAGAGAAGTATTAGATCTTGAGTAGATGAATCAGAATAATTTTACAATCAGCTAGCATTGTCCCAATCATCATGTCTCAAGGAAGAAGATAAAGATACTGTCCCATTTTATGAGCACCTTTTAAATAAATAATTGAGTCACCATTTTTTATTATCTAAGAATTATTACAAAGAAAACCAAACTCAAAAAAAAAAATTGCATATGAATTTTTCAGATAGATTAACCCCTCTCCTGAAAAAAATGATCCTAAACCAGAATGATTCAATTCTAGAGCTGAGGATTATATAAATTCATCTATCAGGAAACAAAACTGATAGATTCATTGCTTTTGGATTAGGATGGGCACATGGATATTCCAATCTTACGTTACAGTCAAGGGCACTGAGACATTACTGATTGGAGTCATTACTTACCCTTCCCTTCCTAAATTTGAGCAGGGCATAAAGCAAGCAGCAGGGTTAAATAACAGATGTCACACGAGACATATAGTTAACGCATGCAAAAGCGTACGCCACGCTTTATCATTTTAAAAAGTGGCTCATGGCACGAGCCCAAGTGAGTGATGTTGACAACTGTTCTTTCAGATAAAATATGAGCAATAATAATAAAAAAGCTCTTCATTGTTAGCTTGCTCAACAGTTCAGGGTGTATTCCAGGAGGAAGCAGATTGTGCTAATATATTGGACAAATGTACTATTAGTAACCCTGTCTATAGCTATTCATCATTTTTACCCATCTGCTCAATACTTAGCCATCTGTCTCTCTACCTTCAGGGATTTGAACTACTGAAGTAAGGCAATATATAGTTCTGATTGGGGATACCTCAAGGAAGAAGATATATTACATATGGACTTCTTAATTTTTCACAACAGTCTGTGATTTTGAAGGATGCATGCAAGACACACTTTCTGGCTACTTTCTGTCTGTTCTACCCAACCTATTTTAATGACATGATGTTTCTGTCACACTATTCAGTGAGTCACTGAGGTTAAGCATATACATATATGCATATACAATGCAACTGCAAAATGATAACCTTGGCCTACAAATTTGCAAAAGCGATATAAATTAAGTTTGTGATTGTGTTAATATCCATGGCCTAGATCAGTGGTGGAGAACCTTTTATGTCACTGTGTGCTGCCTTTGAGCCGGAAGTGCACACAAAACCATCCTGCAAAAAATGAACAGCACTGCTGGCTCCTCATCCTGTTCTTGCACAGCAATGCTCGCTGGCCAGCTGGCTTTAGCGCATGCCAGAGCAACGAAACCCGGAAGTGCAGCATCCTAGCGCACGCATGCTCCGAGAGCTGGCCATCTGGGTTTTTGGGTTCCTGGTGTGCATGCATGCATTACAAATATCTGGTTGGCATGTGTGCACACACTGGCCACTAGGACACTGTGCTCTGGGTTTTGCTGCTCCTGTGCATGTGAAAGACAGATGGCCAGCGTGCATAGCTGAATGAGAACAGGAAGAGGAGCCAGTGGTGCTGCACATTTTTCACAGGATGGTTTTGCATGCCCTTCTGGCACGCATTCCATAAGTTCACCACCATGGGCCTAGATCAAATAAAATCATGAGTAAGCATGAAAAAGACAGGTAAGTAAATAAGTATCTATCATCTGAAGACAATAAGTTAATAGTTCAAAAATAGATCTTGATATTTAGATATAGATATAGAATTCTTTATTGGCCAAGTGTGATTGGACACACAAGGAATTTGCCTTTGGTGCATATGCTCTCAGTACATAAAAAGAAAGGTACATTCATCAAGAATCATAAGATACAACACAATGATAGTCATAGGATATAAATAATCAAATCATATTAGGAAACAATAATTAATGTAAATCGTAAGGATACAAGCAACAAAGTTATAGTCATAAGTAGGAGGAGATAGGTGATAGGAACGATGAGTAGAATAATAGTAATGCCGACTTAGTAAATGGTTTGACAATGTTGAGGGAATTATATGTTTAGCAGAGTGATGGCGTTCAGGAAAAAGTTGTTCTTGTGTCTAGTTGTTCTTGTGTGCAGTGCCCTTTAGCGTCGTTTTGAGGGTAGGAATTGAAACAATATATGTCCAGGATGTGACTGGTCTGTAAATATTTTCCCAGCCCTCTTTTTGACTCATGCAGTATACAGGTCCTCAATGGAAGGCAGGCCCTATGACACTTTATTTTAGAGAACTGGGCCAGAGTTAGTTGCACCAACTCCAACAATTGAACACACACTCTGCTAGATAGAAGTCTGAAAGCTCAGAAGACAAAACCTCTGGTTCCAATTATCCAATTATCCTGCAATATTATCCTGGGATACATAGGTTCACCTTCATTTGCAGTTAGACAGTTAGATAGAGTTATGTTTCTATCAATTTTAAACAAGTCCTGTCTCTTTATTTTTTAGCATTGTCTTCTGAAATACTCAATTGTCAGAGAAGAAAGCTGAAATAGGATGAGATAATTCTATATTTTCTCTGTGTTACATTGTCATCTCCACTAAGCAGCTGGTCTACTAAGCCTTTTCTCTTCCTTAAGTTTGAAGATATTTAAATAATACTTCTTATTCTTAATTTCCTTCATCACCTTAAACTTCCATCAGCCTAAGGCTGAGGTTCACCCTTTCTGATGCCTATTTTACAATTCTTCACCATCTCTTACTGTAGTCTTTGTATCTTTACCTCCTGATTCATTTTTTGCAGACTTTTTTTTTTGCTGTCTTACACTTTTTATCCCCTATTAGAGCTATTCACATTTTTTTTTTCATCTAATATCTTTTTTTTTTTCCCTCCAGGAACTTCCAACCTTCTTTAGCTACTTTACTTATTAGCTTATGTTGGAATTGAATCCTAATCATTGCTCTGAACTAGAAATTAACTTTGCTGACTTAGGCACACGGAAGTAAATACACCCAGATTTGGTATCCCTTAAAATCAAGTATTAAATGTCAGTTTCTCATAGAAACTAACAAGATAGTCAGTTCAGCATTGAAATGTTCTGTTTTGCCCTCAAACTTTCCTCTTATCTGATGAAAATGTAGTGGCTGGCAATGAAAATGTTTGGAGGCTAAACTTGCATTCTATAATGTCCAGAACCACATTGTCACATCCTGCTGACATGATGCATTTTTCAATTCTCTAGCCATTCTCCCTAGCTGATATGATAACTTGGAACTGAAATTGTAGAATGTTGACAGAAACTAGCAAAGCTTCTTTTTTCCAACATATCTAAGGGAGATAACCAGCATCATCAGTCAGCAAACTTTTATTTATTTATTTTTATTTATATAAATCAATTACATCATCCATCAATTCGCCAGCCGCTTGGATGAATAAACATGCTTTCCAATACAGCCTATATTTACCCTCTATTAGAATATAATATAGCCATAATATTATATCATATTATATCATATCATACAACACAGTACCCTTTTCAAAAATTTGTATTTGTTCATATTCTCCACAATGCTATAATAACTTATTTTACAATCATATTGTATTTTCAATCTATATCTATTTCTTGTTTCTATTATCTAACCGTTGGTAAAAAGCTTCCCATATCTTGTGAAATTCATTAGTTCTTTTTCTTTGATTTCCATCATCAATCTATCCATTTCCACACATTCTATTTTTTTTAATCACTTTCCTCTCTGTTGGTGTTTCCTCAAGCTTCCAATTCTGTGCAAATACTATTCTAGCACAGTCAGCAGACTTTTAAACGTACCTTTTCCCCTTTAAAAAGATCAGTAATAAGATTGTGTGTCAAATACAAGTAACAGGGCCTGAAATTGAATCATCTTCCTGCTCTCTCTGACTTAATGAGCATTGTTATTTAATAGCTATTGAGCTATTAATAGCTATTATCAGCTTTTGAGGCCTATCTTTTAGCCTGTCTCCAGTTCTGTGCCAAATTGCCACAGTTGCTTTTATGTTATTTCTTTGTTTCCAGTAAACACTAGGACAGGGGTGGGCAATTGTGGCTCTTTTATGACTTGTGGACTTCAATTCCCAGAATCCCTGGGCAAGGGAAGCTAAATAAAATGGAGGAAACATTTTGAGGTATAAGTGTAAGGAACCCTTACACTTCAAAATGTTTCCTCCATTTTATTTAGCTTGCCTTGCCCAGGGATTCTGGGAATTGAAGTCCACAGGTCATAAAAGAGCCACAATTGCTCACCCCTGCATTAGCAGTATGAATGAGTCACATCTGAGTCAGTGGTGGTATTCAGCCTGGTCGCACTGGTTCTAGTGAACTGGAAGTGGTGATGAATATTTGACCCATCCACCTGCCCCTGCCCTATCCTGTCTTATATCCCCTTTTTTTTCTTTCTAGCGCAGCTGAATTGTTCAGAACAGCTGTTGTGCGTGCCTCCACAGCCTTCCTACTCACCTGGGCTGCCTCTGGTAAGTTCAGTAGCTGTATGTTTGAAGTCACGCAGCAGCACAGATAGTATATGCATGGGCGAAGCGCGGACTCATCAAACCGGTAGTAAAACCAATTGCATCCCACCACTGATCTGAGCTATGGTAAGGCTTCAATCCTTGTTTACGCAACTGTGCTCCATAACACCATAATTCAGCCCTGCATAACAATTACAGATAATTTAAAAAAGAATACATTGACCACAGTGGGATACCTTGCAATCTTTAACAGCTGCACTAGGCAAACAATTTGAAATATGTGTTTATGATAGAAAGGGGAAGGATCCAATCTCCTCTCCCTTTTACATTGTGATCTTTACATTTATAGGACTTCATCCATTCAATTCTCAAATAAACCCATACGTTGGCTTCCCTCCCCTCACTGAGCTCTTAACTCTGTGGCAATTCTGTAATATTTCTGGTTTAAATAATATGGAAAATGGTACAAGAAGCCTGTGAAACAAATGTGCATGTTCGTGAAAGGAACCAGTGTGGGCAAAAGTCACACATAGCCAAGTACAGCAGGACATAAAGTGAAGCAGGTCATAAAATGAAGCAAGACATAAAGTAAGACGGAACATAAATTGAGAAAAGGGCACAAAGAAGATTGTTCTTTAGATAAGTGAGAAGTATGAAAAGAGATGGAAAATGCCAAACCTCAAGTTCACATCTATAGTTCAACTGCAGAGGAAACCATAAACAGTGTTGCTGGAAGCTTAGAAACTTTTACAAGATAACTGTGACCTACTTTAGTAAAAGGGCACAAGATATTAGCTTCCATAGAAACAGGCAGGGGATAGCTGGGATAAGGGAGATGGTCAATATTGTAACCAATCATGATATGTCAAATGTATACATGACCATATACAGATTACTTGTTTCTCCTGTTTCCTGTATCTCAAAAATATATAAAAAAAAAAAAACTATATCAGAACTCCTCAGAGTTCAAACTTTTTTGGCTTCTAATGTTGCTGCTTGAACCTGCACAATAAATCTTTTCTGTTTGATCCCGGAATTCCTGGCCCATTCCTTAATTCCATAACATAAAGGAGGAATGAAAAAACAAGCAAACATGGTAGAACTCAATAATAGCTTTTTCAGCACCCTTGCCCTCATGTCACGCTCTTCTTTTCTTCTTCCATTTTCTCAAGAAACTATTTATTTGGCCTGCCTGTCTTTTAATAAATGGATGGTGTTATGTATTAAGTTATTTGATTTAGTTATTTTAACATTTAACTTTTTTTTACATTTGGCGCATGTACGTACATCTCAGAGGTGTTTGGAAGTAATTAAACTGAGGTTAAGTGGATTGCTTTGAAAAAGGTGATGTTTTCACTAAGATAAGTTTTATTTAAAGGTAGAGTTAATTCATTTTTTATTTCAGATGTGATTTGGATTTAGTGACACTACAAAGACCAGATTAAAAAGCCATGAAAATGGCCAGAGTTAAGGATAGCTTTATCAATCCTTCAACTGGGGAAGATTCTTTTAGACTGACACCTGATAGCTTTGTCAATTTTAATTTGATATAATGCTGTTTACTGAAAATTGTCAATGTTTAGAGGCAAGAACATAGCACTTCCCTCTATTTCATTTAAGCAGCAAAATTTTTGGGAGGACACCATGACTTCCATGATATCTCAAAGACACAGCTGCTTTAAAAAGATTCAGGTAGATTCTATGCTAGTACCTACCTTCACTCTAAGTATCTGCCACGGTTTTATGCAGATGTTCAGAGAAAATTATAGTGATCATACCAGTCTGGGTAATTTGGATGAAAATAAATTTCTAAACATTTCAACTTGATGTTAGTGTCTTACAGTTGATGGATGATCAACTCCTCAATTTCTTTCCATGATTCTTTGATTAGAGACATTTTGTTCTGGAAGAAAGTAGGCTGTATGTGAATATTATTTCAGTTTGGAGAGGCTTTAAAGTTTTCTTAATTGCATGGGGAAAAATGAAAGCATGCGAGAGAGCTCTTAAAACTGTTCAAAGAAGAACAGGTGGACAAAATCTTGCTGTCAAGATGTGCAACTGGATAACTTTGGGGAAGATATAAACCTGCTGCTCAAACTTTCAGTGAAGTTATTATGAGTCAATGTTTTAAGATGAACAAAAGAGCTCACTGTTGGATAACAGACAGGTTAATTTCAATCTATCTAAATTTGAGATGAGTACAATTCATCATTGGTTGCTGAATATCACTGAATAGAGGAATAATGTTTTTAAAATAAAGAGCTGTGGTTTCCAGGGAATGAGATATAGTTTGAATTAAAGTATGGGAATATATTAGCTTGTCGTGGCAATTGTTTCAGTTATAGCTTTCCAGATTAAATTGTATTTGGTTACAATGTTTTAAGTCTTTACCTGAGCCATAGCCAAGTTTGGTCAGTTTGACATTAAAAGACAATGTTCTATCTTCCTCAATATAACAACTCTTATAGCAATAGCACTTAAACTTAGATACTGCTTCACAGTGCTTCACAGCCTTTTTCTAAGCAGTTTACAGAGTCAGCATATTGCCTCCAATAATATAGGTCTTCATTTTACCAATCTTGGAAGGCTGGAAGACTGTGTCAACCTTGAGTCTGAGAGAATCAAACACCTGGCAGTCAGTAGAATTAGCATGCAATACTGCATTCTAACCACTGCACCACTACAACTAACTAAAGTTTAGAAGCTGTTGGGCATAATTTCTTTGTGAAAAAAGGAATACTTGGTGCCTTAACATACTACTAATCCTATTTACCCACAAAAGTCATAAACTTTGGAATTTTTAAACAGTTCTTCCAACTGTGAAAATTCTTTATTGGATGTTGGATCATTTTTACATGTGGGTTATGTGCACT
This sequence comes from Myanophis thanlyinensis, assembly GCA_017656035.1. Taxonomy (NCBI): domain Eukaryota; kingdom Metazoa; phylum Chordata; class Lepidosauria; order Squamata; family Homalopsidae; genus Myanophis; species Myanophis thanlyinensis. The sequence continues at coordinate 3,605 of JAEANM010011976.1, read as the reverse complement.
AGATCAGGGGTGGGGAACCTTGGCTCTTTCATGACTCATGGACTTCAACTCTCAGAATTCCTGAGCCACCCATGCTGGATCAGGAATTCTGGGAGTTGAAGTCCACGAGTAATTAAAGAACCAAGGTTCCCCACCCCTGGACTAGATAGTTCTTTTGCTAAGACAATATCCAGTAAAAGTATGTTTGAACTATCTTGCCTGTTTTAAACATTTAGGTGTGAATAATGGATTTTGTCAGGGATCCGATAATATAAAAAGACCACACAAAGTCATTCCACCATAGATAAGGTTCACTTGTGGGTAACCCACAATTTCTCTTCTATTTGTTACCTGTGGGCTAAACTTTTTATCTGTAAGTAATAGCCAAAGTATCTTGGAAAGTGATTGTGATTTTTTAAATATGAAAACAAAGTGCAAATCTCACCTGTGGTGAAAGGAAATTCCAGAACAGGAAAACATCCACAGAAAATGTGTATCTCAGTAAGCATTTCCTGCAAAGCAGGCTTCAGGTCAGCAAATTCAGGTGATGCAAAAAAAAAAAAAAAAAAAAAAAAAAGTTGGAGAAATTTCACAAGTGTGCCCATTGCTCCATTCAGTGGCATTCCTTGCCAAGACTGCATATTGGATCATGTAAAATCCACTGCCATTGAATCTGTGATCACAAGAGCCTGGATGCAGTAGATGGCACTGGTCATCAAAATGGTCAACCACTGTAGATGTCTCACCTATTGTTCTATGATGTGCTGGACACCAAAAAGAGATACATGCAAATACTAGAAAGACCCTGTGAAGGAAAACCTATGCCATTGTGACATCCAGCCAAGGAAACTAGAAGCTGCATTACTGGACAGAACCTGTTGGCAAAGTCTGTGCTAGGAAGCCTACATCAGCTTAGAAGACAGGAGCTCCAAAAATTGATGGAAAATCATTAGTGGCATCACAGAATAATAGCCACAGTTATTGTAATTAGCTGTAATTAACACAGAGGCTTCCTTGTGCTAGATCTGTGATGGAGAACCTATGGCATGGGTGCCACAGGTGGCACACAGAGCTATATTGCTAGGCACACAAGTTGTCAGCCAACTTACCTCCAGCTGAGCATGCACATGCAATTGCACATGTATGCATTGGCAATTGCAGAGACCCAGCTGGTCTTCAGGCATCTGCTATGCATGCGCACAATTGCAGCAGGAAATGCAGCTGGTCTTTGGAGCTCTCCTGTGCACGCACACGCAACTGCTCATGTGTGCGTGCCTGCATGCAGCAAACATGTATTACCTGTGCAAAAGCTTCATGCAGTGCACATGGAAAAGTCGCATGCAAGTGCTGATGGCATGAAATAAAGCACGTACTTTTCGGCACTCAGTAATTAGAAGGTTTGCCATCACTGTGCTAGACTCTGTGCTTTCAAACTGAAACTGCATAACCACTTATGTGTTCATGGATGAGCTGCACAACAGCATATCTTCTTTGAACCCAAAGGCCTACCTATATTAACATTGTTGATAGCTCAGATGGTCAAATGATCTGATGCATGTGCAGCAAGACAAGTTTGGGATGAAACCCCTCCCCGCCCCTCAAAATCTTTGCTTGCTTTGAAAAATGCTATAAAGAAACATATTGCTGAAACTTAACTGCATGTTCTACTCCTGGAAGGTTTACAAGGGATAAGATAATTAAAGTCTTCTATTGTAAAGGCTTTTGAACATTTGTGAAACAAGTAAAAATATCCAGTAGGGGCTAATAAAATGGGGCATTTAAGGCTCCTGTTGAAAGAAGCATATAATATTTCTCCCTGAGTGTTGTATCAATTATGTAAATCAAGACTAGCACATTTTCAATGATTTTATCCTGTATAATAAAAACCCCTTATTTCCAATGGAAAATGCTTACCTGGGGAAAGCTGAGATTTTATTGTATTCTCCAGCATACATATAAGAAAGTTAATTATGTCACATAATAACAGCCCAGCACTTTCAGGAGCTCTGATGATTCTTTAGTGAGGTAGCTACACTCTTATGCAGAAATTTAAAACTATACTAATGAATCTTTCCAAGTGGCTGTTTGCTAAAACCATGTTTGTTTTGTTTTGTATACATTTAGTACGACATATAAGCAACAGAGATACAAATGAGACAATGATAAGTTGCTATTATCAACTTTATAAGTCAACTAGCTATCTTCAAGGAAAGAATCAAGGAACACAGGAAAAACTAACTAGTTTATATCTATGAAATTTCCCCAGCTGATTAACTCCAAAATAAGCATTCTGAATTGACTAGACTTGGTAAACTCCTTGGTAAAAAGGAAGGGATAAAAGCTACTTTTTGGATATTCTTTTCTACTTTGGTTTTTAGTCTGTTTTAAAAAGCAGCATTCAAGGAAGATTGATTCTGAACATTTTCTACCTCTGAAATTGACTGATTCCAAGCCTACTATTTTAATAAGTTGATTCAATATGTTTTTCCTTGCTTTTACCATCATTATTACTTTCATTATCATGGGATGTGCCAAGAAAGACCGTGTATCTTCCATATAATATGCCACCATATATATAAGATTTTCTTTAAAGGGACTATAACAATAAAAAAAAAAAAAAGAAAGAAAAAGAAAAGGACATAAAAGAGAAAGCTAAAAGTGCAAAATGGGGAAAATGTAAAAGAAAAACAGAAAAGAATATATAAAGTAGTAACTTCCTATTTTGCTTACAGAAGTTATGAATACAATTATATATTTTTGTCTTAATATGCTTCTCATGCATATTTTGTTAAATATTATGTACAGTGGTACCTTGGTAGTCAACTGCTTTGAAACTCATTGAATCTGGTACTCAACACACTTTGAGGTGAAAAATTTTGTCCTGGTACTCATTGTTTGTTTGGTACTCAACACATAAGCTAGAACTTGTCAGTGTTGGCTGTCTTGCAATTCACAACATTATTCCTTAGCGGAAAAAAAAATTGTTTGGTACTCATTGGACCTCTCAGAACCAATTAATGATGAATATTGAGGTATCACTCTATATTCTTCTGCATAATATGTCCTATTACTATGGACTTGTGCATATGATGTCAATAAAATGCTTGCTATGCACATTATCCTTGGACCAGTATACATTAAACCTTTCTCTTTTAAGCTAACTCAACTTCAGAAGAAAAAAGAATTGGTAAACAGAAACTTAGGAAAAAAAAACATTATTTATGCTTTCCTTTTGCCTTTATGGGTCATAAAACAGGTTCTCCAGTTACAGATCTTTCTTTATGCAGGCTTGTTTCATATGTCCATTTTTTTTGTTTATTGATCATGTTCCTTCCAGTGACCAGGTTATTAAATGAAATGATTGTAGAGAAAGAAAGTGTGATGACCCGGAGTGTGGCACAAATGCAACACAATCAGAGAACAGGTCTAACTTCTCTTTATTGCTCCAACGTTGCCCCTAAAAATCCCCACATTTACTACTCTCACGTGCACCTTCAACAGCCTCTAGCTGTGAGTAGTCCAGGTTTGCAAAACAGTAACCAGGGACAGCAATCCAGTAAGCAAGGTTTGCAAAGCAGTTACCAAGGCAAGAAGTCCAGTGAGCAAGGTTATTATTATTATTATTA
>JAEANM010011975.1:0-15021 GCA_017656035.1 Myanophis thanlyinensis | reverse complement strand
TTTAAATGTTGTTATTGTATTTTTTATCGGCTGTAAACTGCCCCGAGTCCTTAGGGAGATGGGGCGGTATATAAATATGATTAAAGTTAAAGTTAAAGTTAAAAGTTAAAGTTATATTGTTGAATATTAGTAATATTAGAGTTGGTAAGCATATTGAACATGTTGAAGGAGTATTATGAAGCCCATTCAGAAAAGCAGCTAGCATTGATTTTCTTAGATGCCCAAAAAGGCTTTGACAATATGAATGAGCAGTTGATAACCATGGATTTGGGGGAAAATTTCATAAAGATGATTCAAGCAATAGACTCCAAACAAACAGCGGAAAGTGATAATAAATGGGGAAATCACAGATAATTTTAATATAAGTAAAGGCACAAGGCAAGAATGCCCATTGTCCCCATTATTTATACTAAACTTGGAAACCCTGCTTAGAAAGATTAGGCAAAATTCAGAAACAAAGACTTGGAAATAAAAAAAGAACATTATAAAGTACAAGCATATGCAGACAATCTAGTATTTGTTTTGGAGGAACTTATAGAAAGGGGACCAAACTAATAAAGATAATTGAGGAATTTGGTGAGGCGGCAGGATTAAAAATAAACAAGGAAAGATATAGACAAAAAACCTCAGACATTAACAGAAAATGAACTGATGGAAAAGATGGGTATCTGGACAACTAAAAATGTTAAATATTTGGGAATTTGGCTAACAGCTACTATACATGCACAAGCACAAGAGGACAACTATAGCAAATTAATACAACAAATAAAGACTGATCTGGAACAATGGAAAAACTTACAACTGTCACTGATTGGAAGGATATCTGCAATAAAAATGAATATCTTACAGAAACTGTTATTTTTATTACAAGTAATTCTGATCAAGTTAGGGATTTTTTTTTGAAGACTTAAATAAATTAACTTCAAAGTTTGTTTGACAAGGCAAAAAAACCAAGAATCAAACTGAAAATGCTACAAGATACTAAAAACAAAGGCAGGTTTGGATTAGCACATTGGGAGTTATATTGCCTGGACTCAGTACTCACAATGAAGGAATGTGTTGAATATTTACTGTAAATATATGAGTGAAGCTGAGAAAGATAGGCTTCACTCAGGTCCACTGCTTAGGCAAGAAGAATAGTTGGATATGATTGGTTGAGCCGCCTGATAGCTTGCCTATAAAAGGACATGGTATCAGACAGAAAGTTGCTGGGTTATTGCTTGTTGCAATACAGAGTTGAAGTCAAAGACCTGCCTCTGTCTCTTCAATTGCCCACTATTTTATACTGGAGACAAAGGTGGGATCAGAAAAAAATTAAACAAAAGAGCTGATCTCAATCCCAGATGGATGGGAGAAGAAGGGCTGCTGAGACCACATCTCAACCATTTCCCCCTTTTTTTCCTTTTTTTTTTTGAGCCCTGCCTTTCCCCTTATTTTTTGATTTTTGATTGGATAATATTTTTTGGGGGGGTGTTGGATTACAATTACAATTACCACACCTACTGATACAACAGAATGTAATATTTTGGAAATATGAAGAAATCTGCATTTGCAACATCCTCTGTGGCCTTGTCAGCAACATCTAGCCCAGTGGGACAGAGAATGTTGGATCTTTTAATGCAGCAAGACAAATCAAGTGCATGGCAGTTGGAGATGAGAACAATGCTTCAATCAATTCAGGAAGATTTGAGAGCAAAGATGAAAGATGTGAAAGATGAAAGATGTGAAAGAGTGGAAAAGGTAGATGAAAAATTGGAGAATTTTCAACAAATGATGGCCAAAAGTGAGCAGTGGATACAGAAAATGGAAGAGAAGGTAGAGACAGCAGAGAAAAGGATGGAAGAAATAGATGGTAGGTGCTCAGCAATTGGTCAAAGCCACAAAAGGACTATTATATTTTTAGAGATGAATAAAGCTGAGTACTACCTATATTTTCAAAATGTAGAAGAAGAAAAAGTAAAAAGTTGGTGGAGATAATAGCAGAAATGTTGGCACCACTCTTAGAAAGCACTACAAATGGAATGATGAATGAAATTGATGAAATTTACATACTAGATATGCTACGAGGAACAAACTGCCAAGGGAGTGCATGTGAGATTCACAAAGAAAATAATTAAATGTACAATTCTACAAAAAATAAAAGATGAGCCCTTGAAAACAAAGGGAAAGGAACAACAGTTTTAAAGCTGATTCAGGGAAGAGTAAGAGCGACATTACCAATTCTTAACAAAAATTCTGGTGAAACATGAAGTGAATTTCAGATGGCTGATCCCAGAAGGCATATTGGTGACATGGATGGAACAGAGGTATAGACTGGATACAGTAGAGAAAGCTCAGAAGTTTCACGATGACTTCTTCATTGTCCCAGAGGATATGCAGGAAAGAGAAAAGCAAGGAGAAGAGAGTACTAAACAAGCCAAGGCAGTAGGAGGAGATATATTACAGCAGATTGAAGCAGCAGGAGGAGGCACTCAAAAATTGGAAGTGGAGAAGGTAGGAAAGAAAAACGGAAAAATAGAACAACAAGGAGCCATACCCAAAGTACAAAGATCAATGAGAGAAGTCAGATCAACTAGGACAATGACCAATTTATACAGGTAAAACATAGAAGAATTAAATCTGATTTCAATTAATATAAATGGATTAAACTTGGCATTTAAAAGAAAAAAAGATTTTTAATAAATTAGGGAAACTACACTTAGATATAATTTGTTTACAAGAGGTGCATATTATTAAACAACAGGAGAAACTTCTGGACTGTCCAAAACTAGGCAATAAATTTGTATCCCTAGCATCGTTAGAAAAAAAGGGAGTAGTTTTTACATAAATAAAAATATTAAGGCTAAACAGATTTTTGCAGATGGAGAAGGAAGATGCTAGAGATACTATTCGACTCAAAGCAGATCCTTCTTGTAGGGATTTATGCATCAAATATAAAACAAGAGGGTTTCTTCAATAGACTACATAAAACATTGATTGAACTAGAATATCAAAATATATGTATTCTAGAGGATTTTAATTCCATAGTGGACAAGGATTTGGATTACCAAACCACTAGACCAACTAAGATAACGAGAACTATCCTTCCAAAGGCATTTTTGAGAATGAAGGAAGAATTAATGCTTTTAGATACATAGGGAGAGATGCACCCAAAAGAAAAAAGATTTTATTCAAACAGATACAAATCATGGTCATGAATAGACATGATATGGATGACAGGTGAATTAAAGAATAATATATAGGACAATGAAATAGAAGCAAGCACATGGGCAGACCATAACCCAATGAAAATTAAGTAGAAAAGACAAAAAAAGGCAGAGGTGGACATTAAATCAAACTATCTTAAAAGATAAATAATTTATTCAGAGTATGGACACTTTTTCTTCAAAGAGAATAGAGTGGAAGATACATCAATTCAAAATATATGGGACATTGCTAAAGTATGTATTAGAAGATTAGTAAAGACATACATTGAGAAGGAAAACAGAAAAAAGAGGCAGGACAGAGAGAAACTAGAAAATGAATATAAAAGATTGGAGATGGAACTACAAAAAGCACAAAAGAAGAACATTAAACACTAGATGGATGTGATAAAACATAAAATTGGTCTGTTTGACAAAGTGGAATTGTCCTCTTTTTGGGAAATCAAAATATGGTCACCCTAATATATGCTTCTGTCCATGAATCTGGTAACCTTGCTTTTAAAAGAGCTGATTAAATACACTCAGCATGTGTAAACCCAAAGATTTTATAAACTTCTACTGGTAAACCATCTGGTCCCAACTGTAAATCATGATCTTCCAATGTTAATAACCTCTTATTTCTCAGTTCTATGCATTCTTTTACCCATGTAAGTATTACTGACTGGTAGTACAGTTCAAAGCCTGGTAGTGCAAAGCCCTCTCTATTTTTTGCATCTTGTAGTAATTTTAATTTTATTTTTGCTCTCTTCACCTGCCATATATAACTCGCCATCATTATTCAGATCATCAAAATACTTTTTCTCTAGTTTTAACGGTATAGTTTGAAATAAGTACAATAACTTTGGTAAAATGTTCATTTTTATAACAGCTATTCTACCCATCAGAGATAACTGCAAATGTTTCCATTTTTCCGTATCTACTTTAAGTGCTTGTAATAGTTTATCATAATTATCTCCCTTGATTGTTCTACATCGTGCTGTTAAAAGGATTCCTAAATATTTTACTGTTTTTACTATTTGAATACCCATTTCATCTACTAGTTCATCACTAAGTCTACTTTCTGTGTGGTGGTTAGATTCTTAACCAACATTTTGGTCTTTTCTCTATTCATTTTCAAACCAGCCACTTCTCCATATTCTTCTATTTTCTCTATCAGTTTAGGTCTTGATTTTTGTGGATTCTCTAAGATAAAAACCAAGTCATTTGCAAAGACTTGTAATTTATACTTTCCCTTTTTGATCTCCATTCCTTCAATTATGACCTCCTGCCTCACATTTCTATTCTAATGTTAAAATAAACAAAAGAGGAGACAATGGACAACCTGTCTTGTCCCCTTCTGTATATCAAATTTTCCTGTCATATCTCCATTCACCATGACTTGTGTTGTTTGTTTATGATAAATTACCTTAATCATATCAATAAATTTCCCCCCAAAATCAATTTATTCCAATTGTGAGAATATAAATTATCAGTTCACATGATCAAAGGCCTTCTGCGCATCCAGGAAAAGCAATGCCATTTGTTTTCCCAAATGAGCTTCATAATATTATAAAACATTTAAAATCATTTTCATATTGTTCTTAATCTGTCTCTTATGAAGAAATCTGTTTAGATCAGGGTGTATGTATTAATTTAAAAATCTTTTCAATCTTTCTGCAATTATCAATATGTATATTTTATAGTCCACATTCAATAAGGATATAGGTCTATAATTTCTTACTTGGTGAAGGTCTGTACCTTCTTTGGGTATTAAAGTTATATATGCTAGGGTGACCAACCGTCCTCTTTTGCCCGGACATGTCCTCTTTTTACGTCCAGTCCGGGGTGTCCGGGTGGGTTTTATAAATTTATAAAACCCACCCGGATGCCCCGGACTGGACGTAAAAAGTGGAGATGTCATGTCCGGGCAAATGGGGAAAAGCGGCTCTGGCAAGATGAGCATGCGCTCCATTGCGCTTAGAAATCCTGCGATGGAGGCATGCTTGTCTTGCGGGAGCCGCTTTTCCCCATCAGCAGCACCTGGGTGGCGGGAGAAGAGCCACTGCGGAGCTGCGCCCCCCCACCCCCTGCCCCCATCCCCCACTGCCCCCACTGCCCCCACGCCACCCCCCTACCCCTCACGATGGAGCACATGCTCATCTGGAGCAGCTTTTCCCCATCAGCAGCACCTGGGCAGCAGGAGACGAGCCGCTGTGGAGCTGCACCCCCGTCCCCCCTGCCCCCTGCCGCCGCCCCCCCACTGCCCCCCCGCCCCCTGCCACCACTCACCCTACTGCTTGAGAACAAGTACAAGATAAGTAGAGACTATTTTTTTCTTGTCCTCTTTTTGGGAAATCAAAATATGGTCACCCTAATATATGCTTCTGTCCATGAATCTGGTAACCTTGCTTTTAAAAGAGCTGATTAAATACACTCAGCATGTGTAAACCCAAAGATTTTATAAACTTCTACTGGTAAACCATCTGGTCCCGGCGTTTCCCCATTCTTTGGTCTTTTGATTGCTTCTATCAGTTCAGTCATTTTGTTAAGGATAGTTCCCCGTTAGGAGAATGAGCGTGCAATGAAGCATTGTGAGAGTGGTGTGGTAATGTACACAAACCAGAATACAGAGACACTGAGTAGAAAAATAGGTTTTTACTTCCATGGAAATAGAGGTTTTTCAAAGTCCATCAATCAGTCCAAATTCATACACAGTCAAATCAGTCAGTTGTCAAACAGTTCAGTTCAGTGATAATCCAATAATCAAAGTCCAGTAACAAATATACAGTTCGGTACATAGTTTACAAACAATAGCAACTCACAGAAAAATCCACACTGGTTAATACAAGGCTCTTCAGCAACCAACAACACCCTGCAACCAGTAACCAGCATCTGCCAGTGATTCTAGCTCCATCTTTAAGGCCGCTTGAGGAAGCAGCAGCCAATCACACTTTCTTAAAGTTACAGTACTTAAAGTTAAAGTAACAATCCTGGTTAATATATTGTCAACCCAACTGTTAGATTTACATTCCTAACTATTTTAATTTGCTCCATCAGCATAGCTTTGACTTCTTCAGATAGTTTGGGCAACTTAGCCTTTTAAAATAATTGGTTAATATGTTCTTAGGAATCATCTCTTTTTCATAAAGTTGTTCATTATATCTTTGAATGATTTCTTTTATGTCACTATTCTGGCTTTGTAGTATTCCCTCCTCATCTTCTAAAATTTGAATCATTTTCTTTTGTCTCTCTTTTCTCAGTTTATATGCTAACCAGTACCCTAGTTTATTTGCATTTCAAAAAGTTTTTGCTTAGCACCCTTAATTTTCTGTGCTAATTCTTCCTTATCCAACAGCGCAAGTCTATGTTTTATCATCTCCATCTCTGTTTGTGATTCCATCTCTAATCTTTCAAATTCTTTTTCCAATCTCTGCTTTTCCTGCCCCTTTTTCCTCATTTTCTTACCCATATATGTTATTACAAGTCCTCTAATATATGCTTTAGCAGTACCCCATACATTTGGGCTGAAATCTCTTCCACCCTATTCTCTTTAAAGAAGTAGTCTAAGTCTTTATCCATATTCTGAATAAATTCTTTATCTTTTAAAATTATTTGGTTTAATGTCCATCTTCATCTTTTATTCTGTCCTTTCCACCTGAGACAAATAGGGTTGTGGTCTGCCCAGATGTTTGTTTCTATTTCAATGTCTTGTACATTATTCTTTAATTCTTCTCTCCTCCATATCATGTCTATTTGTGATCATGATTGATGTCTATTTGAATAGAATGTAAATCTTTTTTCTGTAGTGTGTGTTTCTCTCCAAATATCCCTGAGCATTAATTATTTCATTTTCAAAAATGCTTTGGGTAGAGTGGACCTTGTTCCCTTATTTGTTTTGGTAGCTTAATGATCTAACTTCTTGTCCATAATTGAATTAAATTTTCCTAAAATACATATATTCTCATATTCCAATTCAATCAATTTCTTATATAACTCATTATAAAAACTTGTTGATTAATATTTTGTGCATAAATCCCTATCAAAAGCATCTGTTTCGAGTCTAATAGTATCTCCAAAATCAACACTCTACCGTCTTCATCTGCAAGTATGTTTCTCCTTAATATCTTTCTTTATATAAAAATCTATTCCTCTCTTTTTTTCTGTGGTTGCCAGAGATACATTTTTTTGTCTAATTTGGGACAGTCCAAAAGATTTTCCTGTTTAGCAATAGGTACTTTTTAAGACAGATTATGTCTGAATGCCTTTTCCTTAATCTATTAAAAATTTTACTTCTCTTAGATGGTGAATTTAATCCATTTATATTAATAGAGAACATATTTACTTTGTTTTCCATGATTTATCTGTATAAAATAGGTCTCTTGTTCTGGATTCCCTTGGTGATCTTGGTACTTTAAGTATAACTCCCTGTTGATCCCTCGGCAATCTTGGTGACCTTGGCATCTTTGGTATGGCTTCTTATTGCTCTATTGACAATCTTGACATTTCCACTGTGGCTCCTTGTTGATCTGCTTTTATATCTTCTTTCTTCTCTTCTTCTGGGTGTATATTCCTTTCTGCTGTCTCAGTCATCTGTAATATTGCTCCTTCAGTTCCCTTTTCTTTAATTCTCTCTTCTCTTTGCTCCTCTATCCTTTGTTTATCCCCTGGTACAGTAAAAAAAATCTTCATAGAATTTCTGCACTTTCTCTACTGTATCCAATCTATACCTCTGTTCCCTCCATGTCACCAATATTTCTTCCAGTATTAGCCATCTAAAGTTCACTTCATACTTCACTAATAGTTTGGTCAGAAATTGATAATACTTCTTTATTTCTCTAACTGTTCCTGGGATCTGCTTCAAAACTATTATCTCCTTCCCTTTATATTTCAAAGATTCATCTCTTGCCTTTGTAAGATTGTAGAAGTCATAGTTTTCTTTGTAAATCTCACGTGCACTTCCCTAGGTAATTTGTTCCTTAATGCATATCTAGTATGAACTCTATAAATTTCATCATTCACTCATTATTTCCTCTTGGGTGGCCTCTAAAAGAGGTGCCAACAACTCTGCCAATATTTCTGCCAGATTCTCTCCCTTTTCCCCCACTATGTTATGAAAATGAAGGTGGTACCCAGCTCTGTCCATCTCCAGCATAATAATTGTTCTTTCATGGGTTTGGCTGATTGCTGAATGTCTTTCATACATCTCTTTCATCTTTCTTTCCATTGACTCCACTTTCTCCTCAATTTTCTGCATTCTCTGCTCGTTTTGGGCCACCATTTGTTGGAACTTCTCCAATTTGTCATCCATATTTCCCACCTTCTCTTTCTCCTCCTTCATCTCCATTCTTATCTCTTCCTGTATTGTTTGAAGCATCAATTTCATTTCTGTCTACCATGCAGATACAGTCATTTTATCTTGCAACAATAAAGAATCCAATGTTTTCTGTCCTGCTGGACTGGATGCTGCTGCTGAGGCTGCTGAAGATGACACTGATGATGGTGCTGATATAGATTTCTTCATTTTCTTGGAGTAGAGATTACAATTATTGCAATCCAAATTTCTATTTTCGGGTTATACCCAATAATAATAATCAGGATACTTGTTGTAGTTTTAGTAGTTGTATTCTAAGGTTGATTGAAAATGTCACACAATTATAATCCAAGAGGAAGACAAAAAGGCACTAATACAAAAAAAAATATCAAAAAAAGAAAAATGCCACCAAAAGGGAAAGCCAAAAAAGACAAAAGAGAAAAGAAAAACCACTCCCAGAATAGGAGGCAGAAAAAAGAAAAAAGAAACAAGTACCAAAAGTAATTGAATTGAGCTACCACATTAAAAAAGTAGAAAAGAAAAGAGAAAAAAATAGATACAACAAAATTATTTCCAAAAGAAAAAGGAAAAAAGGGAAAAAGAAAGCAAGAAAAAAACCTTTTAGGTTCGAAGCAACAATAGCAAGTAAAAATAAACCATTAAAATAAGATTTAAAAGGTAATATTAAATCCAAAAAGAAGAGGGAAAAAGGCCAACCTTTAGGAATTTAAATTGACCAAAATTGTTAATATATAAAAGTTACAAGCATTGCTTCAATTCTTCCTCTTAATCTATTGAAAATTGTTTTAAGTCCACTTTGATGTATTATTGCTCTTAAAAAACTCTTTATCGCCCTGCTTCTGTAGCCAGGTTTTCAAAAACAGAACTTATTGGCTACAATATAACTGTGTAGCCTTCTAAATAACAATGTAATCAGCAGCTGTTTTTTGAAGGTCACTCCATTTCATTTCAAAGGAGAAAAGAAAAAAAAACCCAAACAATTTTCTAGCCTCTAGATAGTGTTGTTGCAGTTTTCACTTCAAGCCTCAATCAATTTCATTGAAGGGTTCCGCAAAGAGAGAGAGAAAAAAAGAGAAAAGAACACTTCCTTTCCCCTTCTTTCTCTCTGCTAATAATCAATAGTTCAGTTAGTTTGGGAGTCTTCAATACCCAAGTCCCAAACTACCCCAAGTGCTCTTTTTTTCTTCTGAATGCCTGCTTAATAACTTTAATTTTATATCCAAAAATAATTATGGCTCTCAATCCTTGCTCACATCTTTTCCTCCAGAGGTGATATACACCTCACTTCCTCTCCTGGCCCCACTTTTCCATTTATCTCTTTGGGGGCTCTTCTCCTTAAAGATGTTCCATTCTCAAAAAAGAAGAAAGTTTCAAAGGTTTCTCACCAAGCTAGTCCCGTGCTCTTAATTACTTCCTCCCTGTGGCTGTCATAGCTCGGTTTGGCTTTAATAGCTGTCACCCATCTCCTGCAGGATCAGAGGGCTTCCTGGGATGATCTGGGGGTTTGCAACCCCCCACCAGACCTTCCAGCCACTGCCCTACCTCTTTATCTCACCTCAGCAAGACTTATGTCCTCGGGGACCTCCTGCAGCTGGGGTTCGACATGGAACTCCATGGAGCCCCGCGAAGTTGTGTCGTGTTGCTATGACATCAACCATGCCCTCCCCTCATGATTTCATATTTGTACCCATTCCTGTTTTCTAACCTTATATACTTCTCTTATTTTTTACCTTTTAGAAAATTCTAATAATAATAATAATGATACACATTTTCTTATACTACTACAATTGTCCATTCTTTAGTTATTCCCTTTATTATCTTTCAAAAATTGTGTATTAAATTATATTTTCCCCTAATCTAGTCTCCCTCCTTCTTAAATTTTTGTCTACATCACTGTTGTGATTGCTATCATTAGAAAAGTTTCTTTCTAGCCATTGTCTCTCATCTTCCATAGTGTTCTTATTATTATTTTCTTAGCTTGCCTCCCATTTCCCTCCTTCCCATTTATATTTCTGGCTCTATTGCCCTCTGAATTGTCCACTTTAAACTTCTCTCCCTTCTCTCTCCTTTTCCATTGTTTAATTTCCAAAATGCCTGCTTTTGTCCCTTCCTCTTTCCCAAGCGGGACTTCCTGAATCTCCAACCCCTCTTTAACTTCTTGCAAAGTATTATTTCTTTGTTTTATTTCTTCCCTCTATTTCCCTTTTAAGATTGTGCCACTTATGTCTTTTTGTGCCTTTTGTTAGATCCCGCTCTCAATTCTTACATCAATGTTTTTATTTGTTTCCACCTCTTCCTGGATATCTTGTCTGTTCTTCTCTTCTTGTAATGTGTTCCCACATTAATTCCACCCACAGTAATCTCCAGTCTATTCTTTAAATCTTTAAATTCTATTTTCACCATTTCCCTTGTTTTGCATAGTAACAACACAAACACTCACAAGCTGGTGGAACATTTTAAAGTTTTTATTTTATTAACCTTTCATTTACTAATCCAATACCATGTATGTGAATATTTTCAAATGTTAAATCCAATCTCCAATTCCATAGGCACAACTCTCACACTTTTATATTATGCTTCTTATTTCTTCTGTCCAATTCCAAAGAAATATAGTTGTTTCTCCCCCCCGTCTCATTAGTCCCTTTTGATAGTTCAGTTTATCATTGTAATTCTGTAAAATTCAAAGTTTTTATTGCCACTATGTTTTGGACGTAATATGCTCCTCCTGTCAGCAGATGGCACTGTAAATTCAGGTTTTTGATGACAATCAGTTCTTAAATGGTTCTATATTATCTTTTCCAAAATTCCAGCTTTGCAAATTCTTTTAAATCCATAATTCCGGCATTCAAAAAACATGCCTATCCAAAAGAAAATGCCTTTCAACTGAGAAATCCAATTTTCTGCATTTTAGCAATCAGCTAATGCCTTCCTCTTTCAGTTCTCCTTTCTGTTCCAGTTTTTATTTTTTTTCTCTCCTGAGTCAATTCAATGCCAATTTCCAAGTAATTTCCAAGTAATTTTGAGAAGCCTTTTAAAAAAAAAATTAGACCTTTAATTTAAAAAAAAGCAATTCTTTTCACCCAGTTCCACAGCTGTTCACTAGTTCCACTCCTGCACTGATCTTAGATGGTCTGGTCCAGTTGTCACAGCTATTTGGTGGCCATTTCTGAACACCTCTTCATTCTGCTGTGGCGTGAGAGGACCCTTGGCCCAGGGATCATCTGGGAGAGTTGTGGGCTCTCCCTGACCACACTGGGCACCTGTCCTTCACTACACTGCCCCTACATGTGGCTTCCAGCTCCCTTCAGAGCCCATGAGCGGGGGAAGGCTAGGATGAAAGTAGAGCGACCCACTTTTGCATCTAGTGGCACTATAACATCAACTGGAAATCTGAAAGATTGAAAAGATTTTTGAGCGAATTTATACATGCTGACCAAAATGGAGTTCTCCCCAAAAGGCAGATCAAAAATAACATGAGAATGATATTAAATACTTTGCAATATTATGAAGCACATCCAGGAAGACAAATGGCTTTGTTCTTTCTGGATGCACAGAAAGCCTTTGATAATGTAAATTGGCAATTTATGTTTTTACAATTAGAAGAAATGGATTTTGGGGAGAGATTTATTAATATGATTAAGGCTATTTACTATAAGCAAACAGCACAGGTGATAGTGAATGGAGATGACAGGAAAATGTAACATTAAGAATTTAATTTAATTTTATTAAATTTCTATACCGCCCCTCTCCCGAAGGACTCGGGAAGAAGAGGACACGGCAGGGTTGTCCATTGTCTCTCTTATTATTTATTCTGATCTTGGAAGTATTAAACAGGAATATCCAACTAGAAGACAGAATTGAAGGGATTGAAATAAAAAAAGAAAGATATATATTGTAGGCATTTGCAGATGACCTGGTTTTTATTTTGGAAAATCCACAAAAATCAGGACCTAAATTGATAGAAAAGATAGAAGAAAATGGGGAGGTGGCTGGTTTTAAAATGAATAAAGAAAAGACTAAGATGTTGGTTAAGAATTTAACTGCCACACAAAAAATAGACTTAGTGAATGAAATGGGTATTCAAATAGTGAAATCAGTGAAATACTTAGGAACTTACTTAACAGCATGATGTGGAACAATTAAAGGAGATAATTATAATAAATTATTACAATCAATTAAAGTGGATTTGGAAAGGTGGAAACATTTACAATTATCATTGATGGGTCAAATAGCTACTATAAAAATGAACATCTTACTGAGAGTATTATATTTATTTCAAACAATACTGATAAAATTGAATAAAAATATTTTGACAATTTGAATAAAGTGGTAATGAGTTATATATGGCAGGGGAAGAGAACTAGAATAAAGTTAAAACTACTACAAGTTGCAAAAAATAGAAGGTGATTTGGACTACCTGATTTTGAATTGTATTATCAGTCTGTAATGCTTACCTGGGTGAAAGAATGGATTGACTTGAAAAATGTAAGATTATTGATTGGAAGGGCATGATTTACAATTGAGTTGGCATGCATAGTATAGGAAGATACAGTGATATTTCCAAAGATACTATTTTAGAAATGTGTTATGGTTAATATGGGAGAAAATAAGGCAACAACATTATTTGAAAATTCCGGTCTGGCTTTCCACATGGAAGCATTTACTCACCCACTCTTGGTGGATCTGGAATGTTAGATATGAGGATATTTTGAATTTAAGTGGGGAGCTCAAAACAAAACAAGAATTAAATGCACAAGGGATTGACATGACTTGGTACTCACAGATGCAGATACATTCTAGATATGAGAAAGATGTTAAACTATATAGTTTTTATAAAGAGCTAACAGAATTAGATCAAATCATGAGGGGACAGATGAAAATTTTCTAAAGAAAATATGTAATTACTTACTAAGTAGGAGATTGGAGGAGGAACAGGTTAAGGAAAGAATGATTGCCTGGGTGAGAAACGTTGGCTATAGAATTGAACTGGACAACAGCAAAAAATATGGGATATAAACTATAAAACAACAGTATCAACAGTCTATAAAGAGAATTTATATAATTTATTTTATAGATGGCACTTGGCACCAGTGAGGTTGGCATGGATGTTTACAGGTTAAGTTGGCCAAATGCTGAAAATGTCACCAGATACCTGGGTCTTATTATCACATGTGGGGAGCATGTCCAATGGCAAGAAAATTTTGGACAAAATTTTGGACATGGCTGGAGAAAATGATTAAGCAACATACAGACTTAAAGCCAGAAATTTTCTTATTGGGCATTATACCAGAGACTATAGTAAAGAAAAGATTTACTTGATTTTACATGTATTAACAGCAGCTAGAATAGCATTTGCACAGAATTGGAAGCTTGAGGAAATATCAAAAGGGAAAATGATTTAAAAAATATTAGAATATGCAGAAATGGATAGATTGACAATGGAAATCGAAGAAAAAGAACTAAGTGAATTTTATAAGATATGGGAAGCTTTTTACCAATGGCTAGATAATAGAAATAAAAAATAAATACAGAATGAAATTATGATGTAATTGTAAGGTAATTTGCTATAGCGATGTGGAGAATATGAATGAATATAAATATTTGAAAATGGTAATGTGTTGTATGGCACTATATAATATTATGGCTATAGTATATTTTAATAGAGGGTAAATATAGGTTGTATTGAAAAGCATGTTTTTTCATCCAAGCGGCTCGCAAATTGATGAATGATGTAAACTGATTTATACAAAGAAAAAAATAAAAAATCTTGCTTAAAAAAAGAATATATTTTAATATAAACATGTGTATTAACATTAGAATTAGACAAACTGGATGAAAGAAAAAAATAAGAACAGAATTTTTTTGTATACAGTGTTATAGATACTGAAAAGTAGATAATGAAATAATGATAGATATGAAGAGTGAAATATGGGACATGTGAATAAGAATAAGAATGGGAAAATTAATGATTGAATGATAGTACTATTATGTATGCTTAAATAACATAATGATTAACAATGAAATAATAAAGTCGAATAGAGAGTAATTGAATAATGAAAGAATATATTTTAATATAAATATGTGTATTAATAACAGAATTATATAGATTGGATGCATGCAAAGAATATGTAGACGTACCCTGTATGCTTAAATAAATATTGTGATTAGTATTAGAATTGTACATTGAAATACTGAACAATGGAATAATGAAATGAAATTTTAATATAAATAGATGTGAAGAGTTAAATAAGGGAAATATGAAGATAAAATAAAGTAATAAAGCAGGTGACAGAGGAAAGATAGAAAGGAAACCTCCTTTAATACAAGGGTGACATGAATAAAAGTTAGAATAGCAACAGAAATAAGAAAAAAGGGGAACAGTATACACATTGTTAAATAAAAAAAAAATGTAATAATAAGAGGGAGGTATAGAAATTGAATGGCGGTAGTATCAGGTATATTTGAATAATATGAAATAATGAAAGATTATAACCTAAAATACATGTG
>JAEANM010011974.1:0-15021 GCA_017656035.1 Myanophis thanlyinensis | reverse complement strand
AATTGAATTCAGAATAATAAGATAGAGAAAATAAGGATAGAGAAAAGTAGGGAAGAGGATAAAATGTTGGGATAATATTGTTATAGTAATGAGATATGGAATAGAACACAATAGATGAATATGTGATTAAGCTTGTTTCTGTATGAAGAAGTGATAATTCGGGATCTTGCTGCTCTCAAAAAATATATATTGTTTGATGTTTGTGTAGTTGTTTGTTGTTGAAAATTTAATAAAATTTTTACAAAAAAAAAGTTTCTAAAAGGAAAAGGCTCTCACTTGTTATGAAGCTAGAAAGAGATGTTTTGAGAATTGGCTTTTCCACTTATATTTAAGTGATTAGGAGAAGATATGGGAAAGTCTTTGAGTTCAGTTTAGCACTGAAAACAAAGTTGTAAGGCTTGTATGTCTACAGGCATTCTGTTATTTTCAGATTACATATAATTTATTTCTGGTTTTGGTGATCTTGAATTTTTAATTAAACAGAGTAGTAGATTCGGTAAGGCTGAATTTGCTCGTCTGTCTCTGCTATAAGGCAGATAACCTATCATTTCACTATTAAAAGTAATGATGAAATAATATGTAATGTGGAAATACAGTATATAGAAAGTGTCAAATTCTATTGTTCTCTCTTTATGCTGTCTATTGGTATGTTCCACTTGAGTTGTTAATATAGCATGATCTTATCTTTTTTAAGGAATGCCCCTGGACTTCTGTTTCGAATGTGCCCCAGATAGCTTACTGCTTTGAATGTATTTCCACTCTGATTTTGGAAAATGGCACAGGGGAAGGTAAAAAACATTAGGAAAGCTAAAACCCTCTTCTTGTAGAAGCTATTTTTGTAGCACATTCTTTTGTATAGTAGCTCTGCAGGGATTGTGAGCTGTTAATAGCGATGTGTCATAATAGCGTATTCCTTTCATTTATTATTTGAAATTCAGTCTGCAGTAAATTTGGAGACTGGAAATACATTATAGACTAAAAGTCAGGCTTCCCTAATTTATTGCTAAAGATAATAAGAACTGAAACTGCATCATCTGGAAGGCATCAGGTTGAAAAAGGTTAGCCTTAGATGCTGAAACATCACAATTCCCTCCTTGCTTTGTTCTGTCTCAGCATTAACAGCAACTTGAATAAAATAAATGTTAATTTTTACTTTCAGTTTGCTGATCTAACTACTTCCAGAAATTTCACTTTTTGCTTTCCTATCAATCTGTAATTGACTTACCGCTTTACAAAACTTACTTATTGAATCCCACCTGTTTCATTTTTTTCCCTTTTTACAACCCTGTTTCATAATTAATTACTGTTAAATATCCTACAGAATTTATATTGCCTGGAGCTTTCTATAAATCCTTTTGCTGAGCATTTGTAATACAGGTAGTCCTCAACGTGCGACCATAATTTAGCCCCAATTTCTATTAATAAGCAAGACAGATGACTTTTTAAATGACTTTTCCTGCCACGATTGTTAAATGAATCATTGCAGTTGTTAAATTAGTGACAGAGTTGTTAAGTAAATCTGGCTTCCCCATTGACTTCATTTGTCAGAAGGTTGCAAAAAGCGACATAATAACTGTCATAAATATGAACCAATTGCTAAGCATCCAAATTTTGATCACATGACCATGGGAATATTGCAATGGTTGTACATGTAAAAAATGGTCACAAATCACATTTTTCAGTGCCATTCTAACTTTGAACAGTCACTAAACGAACTGTTGTAAGTCAAGGACTATCTGCTTTGCTACTTATGCAACAAGGAATTCAGTCAACTAATTGTTAAAGCTAAATTGGTGCTAGATTAGGGTCAGTGGAATTCATGGGGGGTTGGATTTGGGTTTGTTGTGGCACCATACTGACTCCAAACTGATGACTTGTTTATCCCCACCTTCCAGCTCCGCCATATTTTCTCCTGCATCCCTGCAGCATATTACAGTGTGAAGCTGCAGCCACACTGAGAAGCCACAGCTGCTACACCCCAGCCTAGAAGTTGCCCTGACACGGCTTAACAGTCCAGTGCAAAGCCACAACAGTCGAGCATGGCCCAGCACTCTATCCCCCACTGCCTTTGCTTCCTCTCTTGAGTCCCCTGCCACCCTGAACTTTATTACCCCATATGACCTTCCTGCTGCTGCTGATTTGGTAGGCCTGTTCTGGCACCTTGTGGCCACATGACACTCATACTCAGGTCTTCATGGAAATTGTCAATTACCTTGGGAAGGAAGCCTTGCATGGCTAACAATTGCCTCATGAAGGGTTGAGAGTGGGTTCACTGTGTAGGGCAACAGAGGCCTTAGTGTGCAGGGAGCCAAAAGGGCACATATGGAAAGGACTTATCTCTGTGGTCATAAGTATAGGTGGGCTTCCAATTACTCAAATGTTGATCACATGATTGCAGGGGCACTGCAGTGGTCGTAACTTTGGGAACTGGGCATAAATACAATTTATTGAGCACCACTGTAGGTTCAAACGGAGCAAATAGTTGTAATTTGAGGACTGTCTATATTGACATAGGATTTGGAGAAAAGTTGTTCAACTTTTGCTAAAAGCTTTCCGTGAATGGAGTGTCTATAAATAGAAGAATGGGTGGATTAAAGTTGCATGGCATGGATCTAACATGGTCCTTATGGGAGAATGGAGGCAGTGGTGAAATTCAGCCGGATCGCACCACATCGCCCGAACTGGTAGTGGCAATTTGAAATTGGTCCCACCCACCTGCCCCTGTCTTTATCCTTCCTTATACGAGCTTTGGTTTTTTTCTTACTTTCCTTAATCAGCTCTGGTGCGTCTACGGAGCCTTCCTGATGATCTCTGGCACCTCTAAAAGAGGTTTAAAGAGCCGCGCTGCAAGCGCGTTTGGTGTGCATGCGTGCACAGCGAACCAGTAGCAAAACCAGTCGGATTCCACCCCTGAATGGAGGGATTCCCTCCCTGAATAGAAAGACTTCTGTTTTTAGAACAAGAGTTTAGTTGTATCTAAAGAGATATAAAGAAACGTGTTTAATAAAAATGGGTCTGAAGCACATGAAGGCAGAGGCATCAACTTACCTGCCAAGGCCAGTATGCATGTTTGTAACACATTTATATGGCTGCTCACCTCACACAAAGTGACTCTGGATGGCATACAATAGAATTTTACACCATATTGTATAGGGTAATGTAGTGTAGTGGTAATGTAGTGTAAGTTAAGAAAATTGACTGAGTGACTGACTTGGAAATGATCAGTTTTCCTCCCAAGATTTTGCAAAAATTCCGATTAGATATAGAAGCATGGCAGAATACTTCTTGCCAATATAGGACAAAACATACTTCAAGTTTATGACTGCAGTGCCTAAGGCCTAGTACCGTAGTAATTTCCCAGTGAGCAAGTGAGTGAGTACTGAGCTGGATTAAGAACTATTTATGATAATTGGGGAAGGAAGCATAAGGTCAGGCAATATTGCCATAGATATGTAATCTCTGCCTGCCTGAACAAGAGATTAGATAAAGAAAATAATTTCCCTTAGGCTGTTGTTAAGGGGAAAAAAAAAAAAAAAGGAACTTCTGAAGCCTCTGTGACTTTTTTTTTTAGGAAGCCTGTTTCCTGCATAACCGAAAAGAAAGGAAAGAGCAATTTGAATGTGGCTGTAGAAAGGGACCAGAGACTTAAAACTACAAAAGCAGTCGTAAGCCTTTAAGGCATTGACTTGACTGCCTATTGAGCCATAAAGGAGACAAGAGTTGATGGCAAAGGTCATCAGCTTTATAAGGGGCAAACGTGAAAGGAATTCTAGTTTTCCTCAAAAGCTAGTCTTACATGGATGGGTATGAAATTTCTATCTCTATGTGCATGCAAATGAAAGAGACACAGCATAGAATCTGAAGCACAATGCTTTGGTAACTGCCCCCACCTCACTATTTTGAAGCTGGCAAAACATGCCAGACAGCATTTTAACACTTGCTTAAGAATTGAGAGCAGTGAATTGGGAATGAGTTGGGAAAGAAAATAAGACATTGCCATATATTTTAAACTGCTTTCAGCTGGCAGTCCCTAGCTTAGAGAAATGAAAGAGAAGAAAATGACATTCCTTTAGGTACAGCCCAGATTCTGTAGAAGTCTGCAGGTCTACTGTACAAGCTGAGATCTGGGGATCATTTGCCAGTTAAGACCCAGCCAGTCTGTAGCATCAATGAAATTTTATGTATAATCAATACTGTTGTTGCACATGATGAACATAATGATATCATGGAATATTTAGTTATTTAAAATGTAGGAATGTTTCTTCTTGGAATTATTTAAAAATACCATTGCATTTTTTATAAATAGTTGCTTTCTCTCCCTCTTAAATAAAATTATATTTTTTCCCTTTTAAAGTAGGATTTGTATATTTAATTCCATTTATGTGTGTTATTCATTTACCAGTGTCCTCAAGATAGGAGCTCTTTTGATAAATAATGAGTTTCTTTGTCAGGTCAAAATTCATGGGTCACACATATTGTATCACATAAGAGAGAAAAAAACTGAACAACCTGTTCTAGGGCTGAGATATTTAATTGACTGCTCACTTCCAGCTGCTGAATTCAGAAGCCTATACTTTATTATTATTATTTACTGAAAGGTTTGAGATATTTTGCAATTAAAAAAAAAAAACCCTAGTTATATCAGTATTTAAGTCTTATCTATTTGATTTTAGACAGATTTGTTGTGGAATCAAGAACCATGCAATGCTTCAGAGTTTCTTGCATATAAAAATGTGTATACCTATTTAATAATAAAAAAATATTTGAAAAGCAAATAAAAATTATTAAAAAAGTATGTTTTCTGAAAACAGAATATAATAATAATAATAATAATAATAATAATATGACTTTCCCAAATAGTTGTTTTTTGCCTTTTTGACTGCCAGAACTTTATTATTGCCATAATTGACTGAAAACCTTTGGTGTTCTGCAAATAATTCCAAATAATTATTTTATTCGCCAACCTAAAGCCATCTAGGTATATTTAAGTGTAAACATCAGATTATGGCTATCCAGGTTGAGGGTGACAGGAGATATAATCTAGAACATGGCACGAGACACCAGGTTGTGGATGGCTGTTTTAGATTGTACTTTCAGTTTAGGTGGGTTGTTGTTGGTTAACATTATTGGATGATATTTTTTCCTAAAGTCAAGGAGAAGACATGCCTAGTATATGGCCTGCAGCAAAAAGGATTGAGCAGTTTTATGCACTGTAACTGTATTCTTTATTCCTGATCTTCCTGCTGAGGGATCTTCTTTGTTCACTTCAATACCTATTTGGCCTTGGCTGACCTTGAAAAAATTAGGCAGGGTCAAAATTGATTAGTCTGTTATATAGGAAATAAAAGACTAGACTAGAACGGAGGGAAAACATAACAAAGGAAACAATAAATTACTTCTGGTTTGTATTTAGCAATTTCATTTTAATATTTAAAAGAAATTGAGGAATCTATTACTTAAAAAATATAGATCAATAAAGAAAAAGAATTCATGTGTGACTTGAACTGTGGAAGTAAGTAAATTTGATTAACCAAACCTTTAACATTTCTCTGAACACCAACTGGGAAAGGCTGTTATTTCAATTTTCCTATGTCTTTCAATTATCCTATGAAGACAATATATTACATACAACTATGTTTGGATGTTTGAAAGAAATTATTCAAAAGAGGGAGATTATTTTTATTATGAGAGTATGAATTGCTTTCTGGTGTAACAACTGTAATTAAAAGCTGGGTAACTTTTATTCCAGGTTTTGTTCCAGGTTTTTTTAAAATTATTGGATTACATGAGCACGATATAATTTAAGTTAAACCCTTTTTTAGATTCTGTTCCAGGGAAGAAGCACTAAAGATAGTCCTTGACTTACAACCACAATTGAGCCCAAAAGTTCTGTTGTTAAATGAGACATTTCTTATGTGAGTTTTGCCCATTTTATGACATTTGTTGGGTGTAAATGGGCATGACACTTGTTTCAATGTTGTTGTAACTTTGAATGGTCACTAAATGAACTGTTGTAAATTGAGGACTATCTGTATGCCTATGATTAGTCTGTTCACTGAAATCAGTAAGCTGTACCGAAAGGTGCTCAAACTTCAGAACTGTATTGATTTATGAATTTACATAATGGATGAATTAAAAACAGACCTTTTGCTGTAAAGACTTCACTTTAAAACAAATGCATTTGTCAGATGGAAGGTAAACAGTGCCTTTTCTCCACCAGAAAAGAAAAAATGTTTGCTTTTTGAGGTTGATGAAGTCACAGGGTATTTTGTTTTGTTTTGTTTTCATTTTTTAATGATCTTGGTTCTGAGAGCCAAAGTTGTCAAGTTGTCACAGGCTTGGAATCTGCTATAGATAGCTTCCAGAAATCTTCCTTTTGACTCGCCTCCTCCAAGTATAGGTGGCCAGTGTATGTTCTGTCTTAGAATTATTTCAGCCTTGCAGATAAGATACTCTATTTTTTTAAAGAATGAATAATTAATTACTGCATCTTTCCCAATCAGTTTGCAGAAAGCTGGAAAATTATTGGAGTTTAGTCGGTTCATATAAAGTATGGCTGGTTAAGAAAGTCTTGCACTGTCACAGATCTGAATCAAACTGTTGAGTTTTTTTCATGGATCCAATAAAAAAATAAATTAATCCAACACTTTTCTTTTAAAAAGTTTAAGAGAGGAGAGGAGGGGAAATTAAGCAAACTCTGTAAAAATGCTATTCTTCACTCATTTGGACACATTGTCTTCTGACAGAGAAGTTTTCATTTTGGCATTGAGCATTGTATGTGTAAAGTGCTATAAAATGTGTCTTGACAAAATGTGGGAAAATTTCGATAATTGATAGCTTTCCTCTTTCTCTTTGATTAAAGTTTGTTAGCTGATATTTTTTATTAATCGCTAAATTATTGTCTAAATGATAGCTGGGAACTTTGATCCCATGCCAGTGGCATGCAGTGCATTCTACCAATAAACAATTAATTACAGTGCAGCATTCTGCCAATGGTGATGTAATCTGAACTATACAAAGAGCCTTTAATGTTAACTCTGGCGAGAAAAATTAGGAAGAGAAGCTTTGGCACAAGTCTTTGTGAGACTCTAAAAAGGTAGAAAGTCCTTCCTCCCAGCTTTCCTTATATTCTGTTTTTCTACTTGTAAGATTCACTTGGAAGTTAAATTATTTTCTGACATTGAGTATGCCTCCCTGTATTTAAGTGCATGTTGATCACTGAGCTGTTTATTCCTGCCCATCCCACCAAGTTAAATTCATTCTGCTTTGATTTAATCATTTTCTAATTGAAGGTTTTCCATATATTTGCTTAGGCGGCAGCAAGGATGTCAAACTCGATTTCATTGAGTTTGCATCAGGGTTGTGTTTGACCTCACAGGGCACGCGTGTTGTGTGTGTGGCCAGAGGTGAGCATGGCCATGGTGGACGTTTGAAACATGCTCAATATGCATTCCCCCCCTTCTTTCTTTCCTTAGTTCTCTACTATAATCATTTTCCTATCTCTTCTACCAGATTTTACTGGCATATGTTTATTACTTATTCTTCATACTTCACTAAACTTTTTATTTCTAAATTTATACCCCATTGTTTAATAGTAAATTGCTTTTCCAAGCAGAAAAGCTATTTATACTATTGTATTTTTATTATTCAACTTATAATAAAAATACAATAGCATAAATAACATGATAATACAAGATCTAACAGCAGAGGTAAGTTTCCAGGATAGTAAATAAATATGGCTGTCGATTATAGATTGTTGATTGTAAATTAAATGGACTTACAGTATGTAAAATCTGGCAATTAACTGTAGTAAGTATTAACATAGCATCTTGCTGGTTTTCTATCCAGATCAGGTATTTACTTGAGGCCACATCATTGTAATCCAGTCCAATCCAGTCTTCCTGCAGCACTCTGCTGGCTGAAAACAGGCCACGCAGAGTTCCCCACGTGGCCTGTTTTTAGTCTCCAGAAGCACTCTGTCAGCTGAAAATGGGCAGCGTGGAGGCCCTGCATGGCTCGTTTTTGGTTGAGTGCTGTTGGAGGCCATGGAGGCAAAAATCAGGCTGTGGGGGAGCTGCATGCAGAACCTCCGCGTCCCATTTTGGCCAGCAGAGGCACCGCTCTGGTCCTTTGATATTTCAAGGCTGGCCCCGTGGGCCAGATTTAAGCACCCTATGGGCCGGATCTGCCCTGCGGGCCTTGATTTTGACACTCGTGATATAGAATATATTAATTTAAGAGCTTCCATAAATATTCATGTGAAGCACCACATGAGTAAAGAAAGAATAAAGTTTCACCAATTGACAATTGAGTAATGAACCTTGCATCAATTCATGCTATGAAGATCTCATATTTCATAATGCACACTGTTGCATTGCATGTTGACCTTCCCTTCATGCTATTATCCTCACAATTATTTTTGAGCCTGGTGCTCGCACCAGGAAGTTTAGTAGGAATGTGCAAATGCTTTGGATCTCAACTTTGAAAAGATATTTCAAATAAACATGCCTGTACCAGTTCTACTTTAAGTAAAAAAATGTGTTTTTCTCCAGTTGTGTGGCAACCCAGGAATAGATACAGCTACTTTAAGGAGGTGCCAACAACTGTTACTTAGCCTTCCAGTACCTTTTCAGTTTCAGATCTAAAGCCTTGTACTGTACTCTTAAGGGTTCACAGTCTGCAATGGTGAAGGATTTATCTATTTATTTGTTCATTCAATTTGTATCGCTGCCCATCTCGTGCAAGAAACTCTAGATGGCAAACAATCATAAAACAAGGGGAGTATGAAGTTGAATGAAGTTTAAATGCTGTATGGGGTATGCAGGTGGCAGGAGGCCACTGTTTTTGCATTAGCATTAGAGGAAGATAATGTGATTGGAAGAGGAGATAAAAAGCTTGCAATCAACTGTGCTCGTGCCCAATGCACAGGATTGTTGTGGAGGAATATAGGAGGTGGGAATATTAGATCTGTACATCAGCTTGAATTGACTGAAAGTAAAAGGAGGGATAGAGTTCTAATAATAAATATATTAGGTTGAAAGACCAGTCATAGATGGATGTTGTATTTTGTGCTGGATGATTTCTCAGATTATATACTGGGTTTTTTTGGTGGTCTGTTTGGTTAAAAACTGAATTTGCTTACTTCGTTTACAAATTAAACATTCATAATACAGTTTTGTTTGTTTTGGCTTAGTATGTTTTAAACATATAATCAGTGTGATTTATATACCATGGTTTATAACTCAGTATTGTGAATTCAGTCAGTTGGGGCTTATTCAAGTATGATTTAACATGATTTATGAATCCAGTCAATGATAGATTCTGATATTTAGTTATTTATGTGCAGCTTTTCCAAGGCTATATATTTGCAGAATAGTTCATACAGTTTAAAAACAAAAAACAAAAGTAGGTAAATAGAATAAACACATATGTTCCTAATAAGAACATAATCAAACAACTAAGTTAAAAGCTAGCAGTTAAGATATCAACAACCATGGATTAAAATCACAATTTAAAAGCACAAGTCAGCCTCAGACTAATTGATTAAAAGCAGCTATAAATAACCAGATCTTCAGAGACTGTTTGAAAGCAATCAATAGAATTCTCTACTCACAGCATCTCCATCTTCACTGGATGATGTCTGTTTATTTTCTCTTTCTCATCATCAGTTGGCCTCCAGACACTAGTTCAGGGTTCCAACAACATTTCTGTGAGGTGTGTGTGGGTGTGTGTGTGTGTGTCTGTCTGTCTGTCTGTCTATGTTGGGTGGGTATTAAGAGTTTGATCTGTGTGTCATTTACATCATTAGTAACTGATACACAGCAAGAAGTTGATAAAAAGGAAAGTAAGTTTGAGGAGCACAGGGTAAAAAATCCTACAAACACACTCTTCAAATATATTCTGAAGAGGGGTCATGGACAACAGGGTCATTAAAAGTGGGCTAAAGGATGGAGAAATAGCGAAACCAAATGTATTTTTTCCTTTTATCTTTTGTAGACATAGGACAGACACCATAGCTCCTGTTTTCTCAGGGGAAAGATTGGACAAATAGTAGAAATTTATAAATCTCTGATTCCAGATTGTATCCACCCATGCATTCTTAGAGAACATAAACTGTGAAGATCTGCAACGTCTCTTGTAACATCAGCATCTGTTTCTGAGAAATGAAAATGTGCTACAAAGAATACTATGAGCTATCTCTTAACATATCCTCTGAGGAACATTCTTAAAAATATTATTAAAATAAGTGAGAAAATAGCCAAGCCAGTATATTTTCAAAAGCCTTTGACAAATTCCATCACTAACTCTTCCGAAGCAAACTCAGCTGCTATGAGAAAAGGTGGTATGTACTCTTAAGAATTGGCAACTGTTTAAAAAACAACAACCAGGACACAGAACAGGAATAAGTAGGGTGTGCCTGGAATTGGGGTAAGGATAAGCATCTTTAATTTTTACATATAGAGAATGGAAATTGAAGGAAAACATTTTTGCTGAGGATGGCAAACTATTTTAGGGTACTAAAAGCAAAAATAAATCCTGAAGAGTTCTGAAAGGCCTGTTCTGCTTCGGACAGGGGCTTCAGAATGGTAACCCTTGTAAAATGAGCA
The DNA here is from genome assembly GCA_017656035.1 of Myanophis thanlyinensis. Classification (NCBI taxonomy): domain Eukaryota; kingdom Metazoa; phylum Chordata; class Lepidosauria; order Squamata; family Homalopsidae; genus Myanophis; species Myanophis thanlyinensis. The sequence goes on along the minus strand of JAEANM010011974.1, from coordinate 4,414 downwards.
ATGAATATACATTAATAGACTCTGAACTGGCATTAACTGATTACAAAATAAGGTTTGGAATCTTGGTTGGACACATCAATGAAAGTGCCAGCCAGCTGCTACTTTTAAAGATGGCAAATTCCATGCTTGGAAATATTAGCATAGCCTTTGAAAATATAATTGGCAATATAACAATAAGGACCACAAAATAGGCAAAGTAATAGAAAATGAGAAGCTGAAGTGCTCTGGGACTTCAGAATTCAAACAGATGAACATCTGCCACGTAACAATTGTCAATAAGGAAGACAAAATGTCTGATAGTAGACGTGGCAGTACTTGGAGACAGTAAAAGAGAAGAAAAAGAACTGGAGAAAATACCAGTTAAATCCAAATAGAAGTAGAACAACTATAGCCAAGCAGAGATACAATCCACAAACGTCTGGAACACAACTTGAACACCACTGGTATTAAGTTACCAGTAAGTCAGTTACAAAAGGTAGCTTTACTTGGAACAGCTTACATTCTGCAACCATATCTTTAACAGCATCAAACAACATCTGTCTATCCAGGTCCTCGGGAAGGACTCAATAGCATGATAAAATGTGAGTCCAGCATAAACATCTGGCTTATATGCAACAAACTACAACAATACATACATAAATCTGTAGTGAGATCATATTTGATATATTGTGTTGATTACTTCATTGTAGAAACACTACTGTAGTGCTAGGGAAGGTATAATAAAGAACAACCAGAATGATCGGGGACTGGAGCAGCTTCCCAGTGAGAAAGATTAGAGTAATTGGGGCTATAGGTTGGTATGAATGACATACAGGAATCCCAATGTGGCTTCTGCTTTGCCGATATTATTAGAGTAATATCAGTAGGACCCAAAGTAGTAAACACCCTGGATTTATATTGTTCAAATAGCATTTTTGTTTCCACATCTTCTGATATATGTAGGAATTCATTTAATCCTTGACAAGGAAGATCTGTTTGATGCCCCATCCCCCAAAATTGATAACTTTTCAATAGTAAGAAGACCCCTGGTAGTGACTTAAAAAAGACCTATAATTATGGAGATAAGCCTGCCCTCTTCTCACTTGTCAAAAGTGTAAGTGAAGATGCCATTTCTCTTAGTAATTGAGTCCTACCTTGTAGATCTGCTCCAAGTAAGGGAGAACATAACTGTACTTCTATAAACTTCCTCTTCCTCTTCATCCTTCTCTGCCACTTCTTTAATGTAAGGCATATATCCGTGATGGCGAACCTATGGCACGTGTGCCAAAGTTGGCATGCAGAGCCACCTCTGCTGGCACACCAGAGTCGCTCCAACTCATGGACTGCACATGTGCACACGTGCGTGACTCCTGCACAATTGCTCATGTCTCTGGACTCGCAAGTGTGCACGCACTAAAAACACCATGCATGTGTTGCATGTGACTGCGCATGTGCTAAAATGCCATGCTGAAGTTGCACATGACTTTGCATGCTCACAAGGGGAAGTGACCTGAGGGTTCGCTGCGCCGGACAGAGGACCAACTCTTGAGGGAGGCTCCTGTGAGCGAGCTAGCAGAGCAGCCAAGAAATCCCACTCCTTGCCCCTCTGCGTGCCGCTCTCCTGCCAGGCATTAAACCTCTAACTTCTCCCCAGCACCAGCCATGCAATTCACCATGGTAGGGAATGGAGGTTCAGGCAAGACCAAACGCTGCGGAGAGAAATGGGAGGATGGAACAGCAGAAGGTAGGCAAACTTTTTAAAACAAACACAAACAACAAACACTGTGGCTATCTTCATGGTGCTTAGATTCATTTTAGAACATTTTCCTCCCTTTCAGCTGCTTGCCTGAGAGTAAACTCACTTGCCAAAGCATAGCAGAAGGCAGGAAAGTGGGATAATATAGTTAATCTTCATTTAGCGATCACAGTTGGGACTTGGCATCACTAAGGAAAACTGTGACTGTGCTTATGGTTTCCAGCTTTTCTTTGGTTTATAAACCTGTTAAGGTCAACAGTTAATTTAGTGACCGTTCAAAATTACAACGGCACTGAAAAAATGACTTGTGGCCATTTTTCACAGTTATGGACTTTGCAGCATCTCCATGATCATGTGATCAAAATTCAGATGCTTGGCAACTGTTTATACTTATGACCTGTGGGGTCATGTGATCACCTTTTGCGACCTTTTGACCAGCAAAGTCAGGTTCACTTAACAACTGTGTTACTAATTTAACAACTACAGTGATTCACTTAACAACTGTGGCAAGAAAAATTATAAAATGGGGCAAAACTCACTTAACAAATTTCTTATTTAGTAACATAAATTTGGGGCTCAATTGTGATCGTAAGTCGATGATTACCTGTAGTATAAAGTCATTATAAGATTGGTCTGTGTTTAACATTTAAACATGTTATGGCTTAATTATTGTTGCTTAATGATACTAAAACTAGATGTTGGGCAAAAGAAAGGTATTTTTAATATTACCTGGTGATCTTTAGAGGGAGGGGGAAATAAAAGATGATCGTTTTAAAATTAGAATTGTCCCCTTATTCTAAGAAAAGACTTTAATTAGGAGAAGTTAAAGGAAAGAGGAAGAGAATAGAATAAACCTTTATTCTTTCAGAGACTCCCCCCATCCATCCATTTTGGTGAATAGTCTGCCAGTCAAAGTTTTTTTGCTTGAAATAATAGATCTATGTATAGAATTTCTGTCTTTTCAAATGACCCTAAACAACCCTGAAAAACAGTAAAATATGTTTTTACCTCTTCCCTCCTTCCCTCCCCCCAACACAGAATATTCCAGAAGTAATTATCAACTACAGATAGCAGGTACTTTTCCAGATATTATGGAATACAGATCCCATTAACTCTGAGCAGTGATTTCTGGGAGGTGCCACATTGTTACTCTCTGCTATAAATTGCAAAGGACTTGAACAGGCCTGCTGCTTTTGCTCCTGTCTCAGTTTGGCATCCTAGCTTCTGTTCATTTTTAAATATTATAATTCCTTTTCAAGCTCCTTTTCGAAAACCCATTTTTAAATCTAGGAAATCCCTGCCTCCCCGTACAAGTTTGCTAAATTGAGGCAAATCCACAAAGAGGCAGAGAATGAAATTGAATGTTTATAAATTTTAAATATTATAAATAAATGAGCCAGTTTGGTCTAATGGCTAAGGTATCAGGCTAGAAATGAGGAGAGTTCTAGTCCCACTTTAGGCATGAAAGCCAGTTGGGTTGACTTTGGACCAGTCACACTCAGTCAGCCCAACTCACCTCACACGGTTCTTGTGAGGGAAAAAAGGAGGAGAGCAGAATAGTAACATAAGTTCACTGCCTTGTTTATAAAAACAATAAAGGTGGGATATAAATAAAATACATAAAATCATGTATGATGAAAAAATATGCCTCCATGTAGTCAAGCGTATATACTGTACATTCAATCTAAGAGAATACTGATAATGGTCATTCATGTTGGTTCAGGTCACTATTGCAAATGGCTGTTAAAATGCTCTGACTAGTATTGGCAATTACACTATATCCAGTTTCACAATCTTGAGCCAGTGAGCACATTAGTAATTTTGGAACAATCCTCAAATTGCTCTCAAAGTCATAACATGGTAAGTATGACAAATAAATAAATAAATATAAATAATATAAATTATTTATACACACCCACACACACACACTTCAAAAAAAAATCATTGGGTGTAAATTGCCCAACCTTTTATTTTCTAAGAATGTATCTATTCTAGAAATATTATTTCATTTTTCTCTATTTTTTTTTAAATCAACGATATGTTTAAACATTAAATTAAATAGGGCAGATTGTTGGGAAAGTGGGGGCCAAGGACATCTGGTGGGCACATTGTCATTCTATATTGCATAACAAGCTATGGAAACAAAATTATTGAAAGCTTCTCAAAATTATATGCTCAGCAAGATCAGGAGATCTTAATGTTCAAGAATGAGGTATTCAAAAAGAGAAGAAATGTCCCATCAATTAAGCATATGAGTCTTAAGTAGCATCCTATATTATCATGTCCTTTTTATCAGTAAAATTTTACTGACAGTTTTTATTCCTGCTCCTTTAAACCATTGCTTTTTTAAAAAAACTGGCAAATCTGTTCCCAATTTTTGTCAAGCTCTTACTCCCCATTGAATATAGTCACACATGAGGAAGAAACGAAGTGTGCGGGTGCTAGCTAATTGGTTTCTTATGAGATTCCTTCATTGTTGAAACCACATGCCTGTAGTTGCCAATTGAAGCATTGTTATCTATAGATGACCCCTGCCCCAAGCTGTGTAGGTTCTCCTGAAGATACCATTCACTTCCAGAAGGAGGTGCACATAATCGATTTTCTTAGGGCAGGGGTGGGCAATTACAGCTCCTTCATGACTCGTGGACTTCAACTCCCAGAATTCCTGAGCCAGCCATG
>JAEANM010011973.1:0-15021 GCA_017656035.1 Myanophis thanlyinensis | reverse complement strand
GGAGAGTCTTTATTCAAATAATCATTATGCAAATCCTACGACGACTTCGTAGAAACTGGGACAGGAGGGCGGGCCTGTTCCATTTATACTTTTTACTCAGTCACGTGATCTGTGAAAGACGGGTACTTTTCCCAATCTGTGGATTGCCTCTTCACTCAGTGAGAAGGAGCGTATCACGTAAGTATACAATGCCCCATAACATTTCTGTTTAGTAAGCTGTACTAGTTGCCAGTTTTCATCTCGGTACAATTTTAGGTGCTGGTAAAGTTCAAAATGCCTCAAGTGGTTACTTGAGGAATGCCTGTTTTCCTCCCTGTTTTCCCTAGTATCTACTTGTTCAGCCTGGAAGGTTTGGTGTGTTCTGCATTCTTTCTATCAAGCACTACATCTATGGAAGGGGTGTCAAACTCGATTTGATTGAGTATCACATCAACATTGTGTTTGACCTCAGGTGACTGGAAGGGGAGATGGCCAGGGGGTGTGGCCAGCTCAATATCACTCATTGAGGCTCTGTTTTTGGCCGCAACAGCCTCCTGCAGCCCTCTGCCAGTGAAAACAGAGCAAGGGAGGATTACACGCAAAGGCTGTTGCTGCCAAAAACAGAATCTGGGAGGCCCATGTGTGGCCTTCCTGAGCTCCATTTTTGCTGGCAGAGGCACCATGGGGTGATCCTTTGCTGTTTCCAGGGTGGGCCTACGGACCAGATCTAAGCACCCTGTGGGCCAGATCTAGCCCACAGGCATTGATTTTGACACCCCTGATCTGGAAGCTCACCTTCTCTGTAGCAGTACTTGGAATGAGGTTGCTCTTGAAATTTGAACAGCTGCCACTCTGCTGGTGGTTTGAAGGGCCTTGAAGCCCTGATTTTTTTGCCCAAGCTTTTGGTGAGGATGACTGAACCACTTTGAACCTGGAATGTTTTCCTTTGTTTCTATCTTGTTTTGCCATCTTTTGTTTCTTATTGTTTTTCTTGTTTTTTAATGTTTTAAACAATTTGTAAAGTACCTAGAAGTTCTGGGAATCAGGCTGGAGATGATGATTGATGATGATGATGGTCTTAACTCAATTAACCTAAGGATTATGAACTGCTAATTGGACAATTGGAAAACAGGATGCTTTGTGTTATACTTGTCAGATCAAAGAGTTCAGAACCAGAAATCAGTTAATCAAGTGTTTTGCATTATAATGTAGGAATCATAAATGCTCTTGTCCTCTATTATCACAAGCCAGTATTATCACATCCATTAAATGTGACAAATACTCCTAAGGGGGATTTATATGACATATTCAAACCAAGGATGAGTACAATAGATCACTGTAACCCCTTTAGTAAATAATTATTTATATCCCGTGACAATGCATTTTCATCAAATTATGATCACAGGATTGGGATATGAAAATCCTATGTGAAAATAGATGTTAGTAGATGCTATTCTAGGCATTTTATTATGAATCATATTATTTAGAGATGGCAAGACAACAGTTGCTATGATACACTCATGCCCACCAATCCATTCTCTAAGCACTTGCTTTCTGAGCTTTATGACAGCTTCATCTGTCAAACAAGCCAACTGAATAATAATTAAAAAAAATCATTCTAATGCAAAATGTAAAAGAAATAGGAGTACAGTTTATTTAAACACACAAGTATAAGGAAGCAGTGGATGTGAGTGTTATTACAGATAGTCCTCAATTTATGACCACAATTAATCCCAAAGTTTATGTTGCTAAGTGAAACATTTGCTAAGTGAGTTTTGCCCCACTGTATGACTTTTCTTGCTACTGTTTTTTTTTTTAAATCTATAGTTTTTATTAGTTTATAATATGACAAGTGGGGAGTGGGGAGAAGCAAAGGGAAAAGAAGGAAAAGTTGACTTCCAACTCCTTTGATGTAGTAAAATAAGACATCAACACCTACCCTCAACATTTTACTTTTACATAATAATATAAACTATTCATTTCTATAAAAACAAATCTTATCTAATCAGTAAAACCCAAAATCAAAGTTTAATTTCTTTCCACCTCAAGCACAAAGTCCAGAAACAATTTCCAAGTAGTATTTGTGGTTTTTTTTAATCAAAACAGTCAATTTAGCCATCTCTGCTAACTCCATCAGTTTTTGCAGCTACTGTTGTTAAGTGAATCATTGCAGTTGTTAAATTAGTAACATGGTTGTTGAGTGAATCCCCATTGACTTTGCTTGTCAGAAGGTTTCAACAAGCTGTTCACATGACCCCAGGTCACTGCAACCATCATAATTATGAACCAGTTACCAAGCATCTGAATTTTGATCATGTGACCATGAGGATGCTGCAATGATCATAAATCTGTAAAATGATCATCAGCCACTTTTTTCAGTGCTGTTGTAACTTTAAACAGTCACTAAATGAACTGTGTTAAGTCGAGGATTACATGCAGGCACTTGTACCCACCTTCTGAGTTGTGTGAAACTTTCATATTACCATCAGTTCAGTTTATTTGGAAGGAGGTCTTTAGACGATGGTGGTATTCTTATTGTATAAAATATATTTATATTTATATGCCTGCTGTGTATTAACAATCCATCAGTTTCCTCTTTTTCAGCCGTTTCTATAAGGCTGCATAGCATCACAAGCTTTCTTGTAGACAACATAGTCAACTGTTTACTTTCTTAGCTCAGATTCCACCATCGGAAACCCCATCCTGTCCTTTTGGCCCGACAGGATAAGAAGAAGAATCTTTCATTCTGGTAATTTTAAAGTTAGCTGTGCTTGATTTCTTGTGGTGGGGTCAGAAAAAAGCAAACTAACCTTTGCAATCTGAATTTTAGGTTTGAGAAATTTTTTTTTAAAGGGCTGCAATGTTTGAGCTGAAATTGAGCCATTTGTTTTTCTCTCTCTTTGCTGCCATATAAAACCAATGCAGCAATTTTTGCAAAGATTTTTGCAACTGAAATATGATGGACCTTATAAAAACGCATTTTTAGGAACCACAATATTTTTAAATAAATCTTGACAGGGTAGGGAAGAAACCTCATTGTGGGATAAAGAAATCTAAAATGCAATGTTCATTATCTGGGGAATAAAAGAAATCAGAAGCCTAGATACTGAAGAAGGAGAGTTTGAAAACCTGAAAACAAGGCATGGAAAAAGGATCTTGGAAATAAGCTGAACACGAGTGAATAACGTGATGTGGCCACCAAAAAAGTTAAATCAAATGATGTAGTTATGGTGCCATGGATAATCTGTCCAGTTCTGGATACCATTTTTTTAAAAAATTAAACCAGGTTTATATGGAATAAAATCTTCATGTTAGGAGAGACTGAGGGAGAGTGGATTATTTAGCCTTGAAGAAAACAGAAGAGGGGTTATGACAAGACTATTCAAGATTTTGAATCAGTGTCATCTCGAAAAACAGCATGTTCTCTTCTTTTTCATCCAAAAGGCAAAATGCAGCATAAAGATCTAAAGTTAGAAAAAGTTGGTGGGGGGACGCAGTTTTTGGTTAAGGATAGGAAAAGCTACCTAACAGGGCAATTTGACAGTGATTGCCTGGCACTAGGCTATTCTTTGATATTAGGAAGATTAACCCAATCACTCGATGTATTCAGGTAGAAGCTGGACAGCCACGTGACAGGACTGTTTTACGTTTCATTTCTGTTTTGAGCGTGGAGTGGCCTTGAAGGCTTAAATGCTTCCTCCAGGTATCATTCGGTAAAATTCGAGGGCTGCATATTGTACATGCTTTAACTCTTTATAAACGGAACAGCTCTTAGGAATAGGGCTATGGTTTAATGGTAGCCTGTAGTTAATATCCTTCTAAGCACAGCTAGGAGGTGATTATGGTAGGGAATGTTCAATCATATAAGTCATTGGGAGGGTTTTGAGGAGGGCTTTTAAACTTTCTTTTATCATGAATTAAAGTCCGCAATATCTAGTGAGCTAATATAGAGAGATTTCAGAGTTCCAATTAGAGTAAATGGCAGGCTACAACAGGATTATGCTCAACCCAATGTAAGAAAACCACAATTCATTTAAGGGTATTTAATGGGATAGTTTGCATTTAATTTTAATACTCAATTTGAATAATATATCATCATATGAAAGAAGAATAACCATCCATCTATTGATCTCCTTTATCAGGAGGGAACAAAAACATTTTCTTCTGGCAGCTCTTTGATTATGAGAATTGCAATTAGGAGTGGGTTTTTATGCACGATCCTGCTGAGATTCCAAATAGTATGAATTATATTGCTTTAATGTTAAGCAAATCAAGTGACACAATATTTATGGTATTGCCAATGAAAAGGAAGGGATTATTTAAAATGTTAGTGACTTTACTGCTCCTTCTGTTATAGCTGAAGAGTTTTGATAAAAAACATTATTTGTTATTTCTCATCATAGATTACCTCTTTTTATTGCATTAACACATATTTTAAAGCAATGGATATAACTACATATGAGTATTTATCAAATCCTGTTTATGTCACTGATCTCTGGCTTTTCAGTGTAGTTAAGATTGGAGACATAATTAATTTTCACCTTGAAAGCACTTAGATACCTGAAGGTAGTGAAGAGATCAGGATTCTTCTACAAGAAATATAGCACCATTTTGTAAGCAATCCTTGATAAAATTATGTTTTTTTTTAATCTTATAAATGCAAGCACAAGTTCGTCATTTGCCCAGATTAATATACAACAACATGAATCTGGGCAAAAGTCCAAACAAATAGCAATATATATTCATATAATGCTGATGAATGTGCAAAATGTTCCACTAAATAATAAGAGAAACAGATCTCTGCTTGCAGCTTCCCAGGATACTGATGACAAAGATAGGAAATTAGAGAACAGTCAAAATGAATGCCGGAATAGCAAACATATGCAGAAAAACAAATTAAGATAAAAGGAAGGCTAAAAGGAAAAGAAATCCTGATTAACACTCAATATTTCTTCTATACCAGTCAGCAGATGTAGCATATGTCTACATGTCCTTTAATACAGAGGATATGACATGCGTATGTATCTCTCCTTATCCAGGTCAAAATGTTACCATGGATGTTTTGTTCATAATGCGGCCATTAAATACAGCAGGACATTTAATAGGAAAGTTTTTGATGACAAATGGAGCTACTATTATAATCAATGGGTATAATGTTGTCAGTTAATTTTATTAAAATTGGACAGAAGAGAAAATGAGAATAATGCAGGCGGCAAGAGCCTTTTCCTATTTGTTATTCTTGATTTGTGTTGGATTACAATTCTATGATGAGCAATTATTCCTATCATCCCAGCCACATAGTCAAATAAGATGAATGTTATAGTCAATATATTTGGGGAGTATCAACTTGGGGACAAATGGTCTAAGGATTTGAAAAGGTCAGAGTGAGCAAAAAAATTGTAAATACAAAAGGTAGTGAGGAATGAGATCATCCCATATCTTGGAGTGATGGGTTGATACAAAAATAGAGGAGAAAGTAAATTTACATTCTTTGTAACATTCTGGAGAACATATTTTTTGCTTCTATTCTTAACAATTTCTGGACATCTCTAAAGATCCAGTTTGCTGTGATGGCTAAAGGATCAAGTTAGGACCTTGGTTTAAATGTCCAGTTAGCTGTGAAGCCAATTGGGCCAATGTCTTTCTGTTAGCCTAGTCATTGCTACAAAATGGTGATGGGGGTAAAATCAGGAGTTATCAAGTGATCAACCCCATTTAATGCCCTTTTTGTGATGGTCTTTAAGTGAATCTGCAGTCATTCAGTGAACCCATTGTTCACAATAGGGTGCTTTTGTCAAAGCTCAGGAATAAATGCCATTTTTTTGGCAAAAACGTTGCAAATTATAGTCACATGACAGCAGGACACTGAAAATGCCTGTAAATGCAGGTCAGTGGCTAAAATGTGGTCATGTGACCATGGGGGTATGGCCGTGAGAATTTCAGAACTGGGTGGTAAGTACTTTTTGGGAGGGCTGGGGGGGTCCATCATAACTTTGCAACTGGTTGGAGGTCAAGGACTAGCTGTACTATATGACTGGAATGGCAGCATGGCTTTTCACACTTTGAAGATGGGAGAGACTCACAAATATTGTAGTGCAGCTCCTAAGAGAACATAATATTTTATTATCACTGCCCCTCACACCCATTCTCCAAAAAGAATGAAGAGTTACACTCATGTGACGTCATTGCACTAACTGTTGCAACCCCTCACCCCTCAAAAACTTTTAAGTGCAATCTCCAGTGTGACAAACCTTCAAATCTAACAGCTTTCATTTACACATTCAATGGAGTTGTTTTAACTGAAGATGTATATTGGGAGTTTTGCTTGTACATACTTCCATGGTAACAGCTGTTGCTATTATAAATGGACTAAGAAGGTGGAAAGATTATTTTTGTTCTCTTCCTTATTAGTCTCTCTCTCTCTCTCTCTCTCTCTCAGCCAAGCTATAATTAGAAATACAGAAGACAAAAGAAGGATTTAAGGAAATAGTTTTCATAGTTTTCTCTATATCACTTTTCCAGATGTAGCTAAATGAAAAAGTGGACTGGGAAGGGCTGGGGATGATTTACGCTGCTTATTGAGAATGATGCTGTGTTATCAGGTTAGCGCCTAGTGATTACTGTTAGCTTGGCTTTTGAAGTGCAAGCCATCAAACCTTTACACAAAGGTGTCAATTTAAGATCTTTTTGATGCAATTAAAATCGTACCCTGACTCTAAATGGAAAAGTCTTGCTAAATTTCATCTTTAATGAGAGTTGAGTACATCTTTTAAAAATTGTGATATTCTGAGAAGCCAACACCTAGCTTGGGACCCTGCATGAAGAATTATCTGTTTTAAAGGAAAGAACAAAGAAACTGAAAAGCAAATGCAGCAGTGATGTGTGAGGCAATTTAAATCAGAAGTACAGAAGAGGCTGGGGAAGAATGAAAGTCTCAACATTCCTTAAACATGATGTCATTTTCTTTCCATCAACCTGCTTCTTCCTTAAATTAGCTGCAGACTCATATTAAGTCACTTGGCCACAAGGCCTTGCTTTTGATTTGCATCTGAATACCGCTGGATTCTTGTAGCTGCTTTTTGCATTATAAGCTGACCCTTTTGTATCTGCTGCATTGTGGAGAAAGAAATGAAGGGCTCTGCTTTGTAAATGATTTCAATTTACACAGGAATATCCCATCTTCCCCTGAATGTCATATTTATCCTTTTCTAAACCTTGCCATGAATTTATTACTGAGAATTCATGTTTGGAAGGAAACAAAACAAATAGGACAAACAAAGCCTGTGCGCTTTATTATAAATGCAATTCTGCACTTGAAAATTGCTACTCGGGCTTGGCTTAGAGACAATAATTTGATTAGATTTCACACAACCTGGAGGCCATTGACAGATTTCTTACAGGATAAAAAGAATCATCTTTTGACTTGGGGTTTTAGATTAGATTGGAGTTGACTACAAAGATAGAGCTTTATAAATACGAGGTTATTTACATTTGATAACTTTCCATCTTTTAGATGAAATTAAGGAAAGAACATTTATGAATACTTTTTAGTATTTTAAATATTTTATACATTGGCATTAGTTCTTTATACTTAGAGGTGGTTGGGGTGTTAACATCTCTGTTCTAAAAGAAAGTAGGATGTTACCTTTGTTATATTTGTTACATGCATTATTTTTGACACTTTTAATGTGTTTGTCATTGTCTTTTCTTTTTATGTTAGTTTGTATTTTAATGTCTGCTGTTGAAACTTTATATGCACACATGCACACCCATGCATAGGGAGTGATATATAGTTTTCCTTGTCAAGTTAGGCCAAATCACTGGTTCACAAGCAAAATGGTTAGAAATGTGATCAAAGCCAGATCCCAAAAGGTTTATTGCAGTTAAGAATTCAACAGATAGCAAAGACTATGGAGTCCTCAGTGTTCTCTGAATTTGGTTGTTTGCCTGCAGAGATTTCATTACTGACTAATGAGTGTAGAGTTTGAACACTTTTTATATACTATAGCTTGTCCTACCAATGTTAGTGAAGAATATGATTTTCTTCTTGATAGTTCCTTGATTAGTTATTGTTTTCTGCTGGATCATCTGTGGATACTGGCAAGGATGTATTCTGGTCTTTGTGTTTCCTTTCTTAGCTTTTTTGTTTTTATTATTATCTCCTTTGAAAACTGTGTAAATGTAGTTTATTTTTATGAGTCTATTGCTGGCTGATTTGTCTGAAAATTCCTGAAATTTTCCAGGAATTCCTTAGCAGTTTTGGATTTGTTTGGTCTAGAATGCTCACTGTTTCCAGTTGAAACTATGGTCAAGTCCTCCATGAATTGTGAAAATATGAGGTTTCCATTGTATCTTCTGACTGCTGGTTGGTGCTCCTGGATATACTCTGCTACTTTTCTGCCTGTTTGTCCTACACCATTGCTATTGCAGTTAGTGTAACACTGTTTTTTTCCTCCTGAGTTACTGGGCTTTTGATTTACTTACTATGTCTTGGAGTGCTTTGGTTGGTTTGTATCAATGGTGAAATGCAGCTTGGTTGCACCGGTTCTGCCGTACGAAGCTTGGTGATGAAGCTTGGCCCCACCCACCTGCCTCTGACGATGTTTGGGCCCTACCACCTGCCCCTGCTCTTTGCTGTCCTATAGTCCCCCACCTTTTTTTTACTCACCTGAATTCATAGCCTTCCCAATCACCCAGGCTGGTAGCAAAACCGGTTGGATTGCACCACTGGTTCATATCCTATGGTGATGCCATATGATTATAAAGCTCTGTTGGTTTTTTTAGGCAGTGTTTTCTATTTTCTATTTTCTAGTTTTATTCTTTTCATAACTTGGGTTGGCAGTGCTATAGTGGTCAAGCACTTTTTGATAAAGTTGCATTGGTATCCATTTTGGTCAAAGGTGATATATAGGTAATCTGTTTCTTTTTTCTGGTGTTCTGGGTTGCTGCAGTGTGTTTGAACTTGTCTGAATAATATTCTTACACAGTTCATTTTGCGGGATGCTGAGTTGTTATTTTGATAATGGAACACTTAATTAGTATGGATTGATTTTCATAATAGCAATAGAAGGGAATATTTGTAGCTCATTGATAAACTATGAGGTGCTCTCTGAGCTTGGTTGTTTTCTTGTAAATGTTCATTACTAATCTTGATAACATCATCAGTTCTAGAAGGGAGTGAAGTTTATTCTTATTATATATACTAGAGGCTATACTTGTCAGTGTTGATGAGAGTGGTTCCTTGATTAGACTGTTATTTACTATTAGCTTGTTTGTCTATATTCTCAGCTCTTTGATTCAAGTATTGTTTACTTCCTGATCAGAAGTAAATGTCCAAGCTTTCTTGTAAGTTCTTTTGTTACATCGTACATTGGTATCCCTGGTACAGGTAGTCCTTGACTTACGACCACAATTTCCCCAAACTCTGTGTCGTTAAGCGAGACATTTGTTAAGTGAGTTTTGCCCCATTTTATGACATTTCTTGTTAAGTAAATCATTGCACTAATAAGTTAGTAAACTGGCTGTTAAGTGAATCTGGCTTCCCCATTGACTTTGCTGGTCAGAAGGTCGCAAAAGAAGATCACATGACCCCAGGATGCTGCAATGGTTCTAAGTATGAACCAGTTGCCAAGTATCTTAATTTTAATCACATGAGCATGAGGATGCTGCAAGGCCATGATTGTGAAAAGCAGTCATAAGTCACTTTTTATCAGTACCATTGTAACTTTGAACAGTCACTAAGTGAACTGTTCTAAATTGAGGACTACTATAATACAATTGGATTAAGAGCTGTGTTGGGTTTATATATTTTTGGGCATTCATAGAGGTGTGGAAGGGTTCCTGGCCTCTTTACATGAAATATCAGCTTCACCTTGCCCAAAGGAATCAATCTCAGACAGGGTTTCAAGACTTCTAGTTTTGGAAAAATGTGCAGTAGTTGAAGCCGTTGTCTGCCAACAAGTCTCTGATTTAAGATTGCAATTCATATTGATGAGGCTGACTGTATCTTGTACACATATTTTCTTTTTCAGGGTGAATAATATAACTAGTATTTCATTTACTGTTAGCTGATTCTCTGTGACTTAAATTTTAAGGCGAGTTCCTCAGTTTACTGAAAAATCAATTTCTGGTCCAATCCCAGATAGGTCAATATTATCTGGAAGCTGAGCTACCAAATATGAGTTTCCAACATTCAGATGATTAAACCATAACACCACAAAGTTAGTGTGTTTTGTATCTTCTTGCTACTCTCTGTTGTTGGCTTGATTTTTGCATCCCAGATCAGGTTACACAATAAAAGTACACTAGATCCAAATCACTTTCCTAACCAGATAACATCTAGATGTGCTTTAAATACAACTCCCAGAACTCTACATCATGGTGGAAAGAACTCTAGGAGTTGTGCACCCAATATATCCTAGTGACTTCAGATTGGCACAGCGTGCCATAAAAACATATTTGAAATAATTTTGAGCTTAGTTTATATGTCAGCAACATTATTTTTTTATTTTTTTTGTTTGATTTTTTAAAAATGGGGCTATATTAAAAACGTTGATTCATTGGTATTATGAAATTTGGGTATGGTAGTTACATGTAACATACTGTATCAGGATAAAATTTTCTTGTCCTTCATATGTAGACTTCTTTTTTATTTTTGTATGTAAATTGTAAGTATGAAGCTTCTCCTATCTATCAGTTTGTGGTTTCTACTGTTCCTCATTTTTTTCAGCATCATTTGTCAGAATTTAAGAAAACACTGAAAACTAAAAATTAAAACATTTTGTCCAGTCTAAAAGTGCAGGGTAGAACTCAATCAAATCTGTGGCTTAATAATATGGTGCCATCATGTGGCAAGTTATGGAAATTCAAATTACTTTGCAGTATCCAACATGCAACTCTGTTTTATCTGTATATAAACATAGATGCTCTAAATACCAAATTACAAGGTACTCCTCACTTTCTTCAAATTGTCTAAGAAAAGAATGTCTCCTTTCTAATTGGATTGATTCCGCGCTATGTTGCTAAGGGTGGAACACATTATTCTCAATCATCATACGCAGAGAAAAGGTCAATATGAACCTCTAGCATGAAATTACTTTTTGATTTTCTTGTACATCAAAGTGACATTGGTAATCTCAGGAGACTACCAATACAAATATTTGTGATAAAATCTTAGTATATGTCAGTATAACTCTCAATGTACACTCAGTATATCACTCAGTGACATATATGCATGTGTCCAAATTTCATTTGGTTTGCACATTTGAAAATGCACGTATTCACACAGCCTAGAATTGTGAAAAATGATTGGGATTATGGCAGATTTTTCTCCTACTATAAAGAACAGCTTCAAAGGAGTGACTTTATCACAAAAATAGCATGAGAACAAATAATTAAATTCCCTTTCCTCACTTGCCACTATCATATTAATGGATATCCCTCCAGATAGATTATCTGCATGTGAAGATTATTTTGAATGTGAAGATGAAATGCAAAAGAAACATGCTTCAGTTTGATTTGATTTTCTGAATTGTCAGATCAATAACAGGCAATCAATTCGATTTGAGGAATAGATCAATGTGGTCAGTTTGGAAAATCAATTCAGTCTGGGAATTCAATCAAACTGCGTTTGAACTGAATCCAAATAGAATCTGTGTACAGCCTTATTGATCCATAGATCTCACTATATAGGGAGAAAACTGGATGAGAAGCCAAATTAGATTTGAGTGTTTTACCAGTGACAAGGAATTCAAAAACATGAAGAATCTGTCCAGTGATTTAAGTTACCATCAGATTAGCATAATTGATAGATGTCATCTTTTGTCGCTCAAAGCCTGTAGTACTATAGTCATTTTAGGCCATCGTGTTTACTGTGTATGTTCTTGATTTTTTTTTCAAATGCAGATGTTGGATAGGTATTATGTTGGCAAGTCTCAGTCATATTGATGGCACAGTTGTATGTAAGCACATTGTGGGACAAATCTTGTGCACGAGTATGCCTGCATTAAAATAACCCTATTGCAGAATGTTTTCTTTAGATAATTTAGCAGGTGATCGTCACAAAATCAATGGCTGTGGTTTGAAGGTAAATTAAATAGATGATATTCAAATAGAATGGGGATGCAGTGGCTCATTAGGGACACTTAGCCATTCAGTGGCTAAGACGCTGAGCTTGTCGATCAAAAAGGTTGGCAGTTCGGCAGTTCAAATCCCTAGTGCTGTGTCATGGAGTGAGCACCGGTTACTTGCTCCAGCTTCTACCAACCGAGCAGTTCGAAAGCAGGTAAAAATGCAAGTAGAAAAATAGGGACCACCTTGGTGGGAAGATAACAGTTGCTCCATGTGCTTTCAGTATTTAATCATTCCAGCCACGTGACCACGGAATTGTCATCAGACAGGGCTGGTTCTTTGGCTTAGAAATGGAGATGAGTATTGCCCCCCAGAGTCAGGAATGACTAGCACATATATGCAGGGGGAACCTTTACCTTTATCTTTATTCAAATAGAAACAAGACCAAAGTGTAATTGGATATAACTGAAGCAATGATCATAACTTGTAGGCTAGTAAGAAGTTAAACACTATTAAGAGTCCATGATATTGCATTTAATACTTGGAATCTCCAGTTAACTCAGTAAAGATTCCAGTTTGAAATGATATCAATAAAAATATTTTTTTAAAAACTGGGAAAAATAATTTCCCATATTGGTGGAAATTAAAGAAATTGTACTCACACATATTTTTTGGCACACAGTTAGAGAATACTTACATAAAGAATATTGAAGCGATTGAACCAACATTATGTATTACATAAAATATCTTCCAATATTGCTATGCTAATCAGTGGTATCTAAGAATTATGTGAGCATTAAATTGAAATCTATCTCAAAACAAATTAAAACATTTTCTAAACTTTTATTCAGAGTCACTAACTGTCCCTTAGGTGGGTAAATAAGAACTATCTACATTCCTATCTACCTACCTATTGCAGATATAGGAATAATTATAGGTTGGGCATGCATATAGATATGGATAGAGACACTTGGAAGCAAATATAAATATATTAATTTTATGATGTACCTTTCTAATTTAAGCTCAGTTTTAAGAATCTTTTCTACAAAGCAAGTCCCTTTGAACTCAGAGGTACTAATTTCTAATGAAATACTCTAGGATTGCATTCTTAACTTCAGCAGCATATGATGCTTGCACATTTTAGTTGATCTAATAATATTCAAAACAAGTCATTAGACAAAGTTTAGCAAAAGTAGCAAACAGTAGAGTCCACTGACGTCAATGGAAATCCCAATGGGGTATATCTAATCAACATTTGGAAGAAAGCTATTGGTGTTTAAAAGAAGAGAAACAATAAAAGCACAAATCTTCACACAGAAATTGTCAAATAGATTTTGCTATCAGTTAGATCTGTAAGTCGTCACAAAGAGTGAAAATTAATAAGTCATGACATTATTTTTCTGAATTTATAACACAGACTACAAGACCAAAGATTAAGTTTCCAGTGCCATGGCATCAGTGCGCCAGCGATTTAATTAGATCAGTGAGTTTTGATTTCTGTCAGCCTGTATCTTGAAAAACCTCATTAAATTTATCTGTTAAAGATAGATTATGTACTTGAAAATCCAACTAGCACAGTGCTACCCTAAAAAGAGCAGGTGTCGCTATCAAGATACAGCAGGAAGGTGAGAGAAAATCATGGGAAAATGATACTTCAATAGCAATCTCCCTGTGTGTACCTGATGGTACTTCAAAAGTCTCGCAAATTGTTCAGCATCTGCTGAACAAGATAAAGCAATGTGAAAGAACGGAAATTATGTTAGGGTCTGTGTCGAATACTGTATAACATGGAGCTTTCTTTATTTTCAAAAAGAATTGATAGCAATTCTTTTATAAGTTGCCCTCCAGCTGGAAGTGAAGGACTAAAGCTTGAATGAATCCAAAGGATTAAAAACAAATAATCAAGAACACATATTTTTTAGCTGGCAGTTAAGGAGAGATACTTTGTTGCTTTTTACTTCTGCCTGCACAGTACAGAAAAACGACAACAAAGAAAACTTGCTTATAGTTTGTTCAGTCTAAATGCTTTCTACCAAGCCTTCATTTGAGTCCCTATGGACCATGATTGCTGCAAACATTACTGTACTCTGTAATGTGCAAGAATAATTTTCTACAATTTTGATATAGGAAACACGGGAAAACTGTAAAGTACAGTATGTGCTAAAATTGCCATTATCAGTTAAAAGTGAAGAAACATTAAATGTTTCTCCAACCTAGCTCCACACGTGTGTTATGATCACCTTCTGTTTATACTCTTCAGCTCTCTATATTAAGATATAAAGATTATGTCAGAGTTTGTTGCAGCACATTTAGCAAGCACACACAAATAATTCAGTAGGCTTCATTAAATAGAAAGAAACTGCTTTATATATATTATAATATGAAACAAAATGCATATATACAATACCCATGCAGGCCTTTCCAACATGGTAGAGAGAATACAAAATGGAAGTAAGATAATGAAAGCAGGATAATGGAAGATATGGATAATGGAGGCAAACAACACAGGCCAGTAAGAAAAGCTCAGAACAGTTATTAAGACACACCCAGGCTCCAGGCTGTCTCCTTTGGCAACTACTATGTTTCAGTTACCAAACAGTCCCCATTGGCTGATCTTGTTTCTATGTCTCTTCATTGGCTGACCTTGTTACTATGTCCCTTCCAAGTCATGAATTCTCATACACTGACAGATTATACCTTAGCACCCATTTCATTCCAACTTATTATTTATTTATTTATTTACCACATTTATATACCACCCCATCTCCGCAAGGACTCGGGGTGGTTCACAGCAGGTAAAAACAAGACATAACAAATTCTAAAAAACCAATCTAAAATCATTAAATTTGCTGCTTATTATGATACTGTTAAAATTAATAAATTCTAAAAGTTTATTAAAATTTAAAATATTTAAAATATAAATTTAAAATACCCCAAGGTATCAGGCCAGGCCAGCTAGTTGGAAAAAATGGG
>JAEANM010011972.1:3096-15022 GCA_017656035.1 Myanophis thanlyinensis | reverse complement strand
CTCTCCCTCTCCCTTCCTTCCTTCCTTCTCGATCCCTCCCTCCCTCCTTTCCTCCCTCCATCTCCTCCTTCCTCCTCTCCCTCTCCTTTTCTTCCTTCCTTCTCTATCCCTCCCTTTTTTCCATCTTTCCTCCCACCCTCCTCCTTTCCTCCTTCCTCCTCTCAGGTGCCCAACTCCTGGCTGTGATGGGTCCGGTCATATAACAGGAAATTATGCATCACATAGGAGGTAAGTTGAAAATGTATATACAGAAATGAGACGGATGGCAGAAAGAGAAGAGGGGGGGATTAGTGTATTTGGGGGATTGATGAGCCCAGCCCCTTTTGAAGGAAGTCCACAAAGTCACGACAATGGCTACAACCTCGCAGTGCATGAGTTGTGGTCATCGTGGCCACTATCTTGATTGTTTCCTCCATCCCATCCCACTTATTTATGCATTTATTTAAAACCGATTTATTTAGCCACCCATGTCACTAATCTGACTCTGGGCAGCTAACAAAGGTTTAAAACCACAAGGTGTTTTTTTTTAAAGTGCATATTACCCACCTAAACAAATTAGTTGCCATCCATTGGGTTTGGTTTTTTTTGTTCTGCCTTCAGGTGCTTAGAAGAATAGGGTGAACCTCTCTTCTTTGTGGCAGCCCCTCAAATATTGGGACACTGCTATCATGTGTCACCTCTAGTCCTTCACACAAATTTCTTGTGTGTCCAATCACACTTGTCCAATAAAGAATTCTGTTCTGTTCTGTTCTGTTATGTTCTACTCACATCCTGGACATAAACTGTTTCAACTCCTACCCCCAAAATGACACTATAGGGCACTGCACACAAGAACAACTAGACACACGAACAGTTTTTTCCTGAACGCCATCACTCTGCTAAACAAATAGTTCTCTCAACACTGTCTAATTATTTATTAAGTCTGCATTATTATTATTCTCATTGTTCCACCACCCACCCACCCCACTATGACTATAACTTGTTGCTTGTATCCTTACGATTTATACTGATTATTGTCTCCTGGTATGATTTCACTACTTATTTATACTCCATAACTATCATTAAGTGTTGCATCCTATGATTCCTGACCAATGTACCATTTCCTTTAATGTACACTGAGAGCCTAGGCACCGAAGACAAATTCCTTGTGTGTCCAATCACACTTGGCCAATAAAGAATTCTATTCTGGTTCTGTTCTGTTCTGTTCTGTTCTATTCACCTTTTCCTTTAATGTACACTGAGAGCTTATGCACCGAAGACAAACTCCTTGTGTGTCCAATCACACTTGGCCAACAAAGAATTCTAATTCTAATAAAAGATATTTTTTGAAAACAAACGGAAGGGAGTTTGGGTAGGAGGAACGGGAAATGTGCAGCAATGGCATTTAGGTCTTTTAAAAGAAAAGTTTCATCGTGGACCACATGCCAAGGCTTTGGATCTTGGAATTTGCATGGGAACGACTGGAAATTATTTGCGATCGCCGCAGCTGCCAAAAACGAGTTGGAGCAGGCTGTTAAATGTTTGCCGTGCCCCAGCCAAGTAGGGGAAGATTAATATGGTGTCTGATCTAAAAAATCTTCAATGAGATATATATATTATGCATGGAGTGTATGTGGATCAGTCATTTCCCCTCCCCCACACCTTCTGCTTCAAGCGCTTCAGGTTACCGTGAAGGTGAGCTGAATTAAATGGAGGATTATGGGTTCCATCAGATCTGATAATCTCTTGCATCAGATTATCCTTCTGATCCTCAGGTAGAGATTACAAGCCAGGAACTCCCTGTCTCTACTTTCTCCTTGACTGGAAAATGGCTCCTATGGCTGGAAAGGAACCTTGGAGGTCTTCTAGTCCAATCTCCTGCTTGAGGTGTGTGTGTGTGGGGGGGGGGGCTTCCTGATACACCATCATCCCAACCTAATGATTGTCCAGTCTGTTTTTGAAAACCCCCAGTGATGGACCCCAAGGAGGCAAGATGTTGCCTCGATCAACTGCTCTTACTGTCAGAAAATTTATCCTTTCTTCGAGGTTGGATTTGTTGTGGCCCGCCAGCTGAGAGCGGAGCTGATGGCAGACTCGGACAGTGAGGAGGTTGGGGAGGACCTTGGGCCAGTCCTGGAGTCCAGGGAAGGCTCTGATGGGGGCTCTGTGTCAGAGGCAGAGATGGGGCCAAGGCCCTCCGACAGTTATCAGCTGTCTTTGCAGTCGGAGATCAGTGGGGAAGAAGAACAGCTGGAGCCTGTTCCAGATGCACGTATGCACAGAACTGTCAGGAGAAGGGAACAACTAAGGAGCAGGGGTCGACTCGGAAGGAAAGGCACAAGTGGATCCTCCCATAGAGAATAAATAGGAGCAAAAGGGGAGGGGTATTTGTAGGAGACACTTCACTCATTATTGTGAAGATTTGCTTATCTGAGTTTGTGCCTCACAGAGACTCCTTGCCAAGTATTTTGACTGGAAACTCAGCCTGGCAACTATCCAAGGATTGATAAGGTCTGATTTTGCAATAAAACCTTTCAAGGTTTTCTGGGACTTTTCTGGATGTGAATGAGAAGAATTCACAGGAACCAAATAAAAAGGGGTTTTTTTCGGGACCAAAAGCCTCTTTCGTGATTCTGTTCAGTCTGGGTCAGAACAAGATTTCTCATTGGCAAGCTTCCACCCATTAATTTCTCGTCCTGCCCCTCTGATGCCCTGGAGAATAAGTTAATTCCTTCTTCTCTTTGACTATTCCACAAGTATTGATAGACAGCTATTACGTCATCCTTAATCCTTCTCTCCAATAGGCTAGACATACCTGGCTTCCTGAACTGTTCAACATAAGAATGGCAGAATAACAGAGTTGGAAGGGACCTTAGAGGTCTTCTAGTCCAGCCTCCCTCTTAGAGTCTCTAAGTATAAAGACATTGAAACTTTTTTCTGGGGTGTCACAGTAGTTACACAACAGTAGGAAAACCTATGCTTTTCCTGGAAATGCCAAGCTTCTAGACAAGATGATGAAAATATGGCCCCAAAGTAACTTTACCACTATGGAGAGGAGAACGTACCTCTAGTTATCTCAATATTTCATTAAAGAAAGGTGAAGAGATACTCAAAAGAGATACAGGATCTTCTCACCAAAATGTGTCTTAGCAGATATACACCTGGATGATATTACTACACTATTTGGTTTCGGTATCCAGAAACAAATTCAGTATCGTTTTGTTGTCAGTATAGGTACAGCTCAGCGGTTTCTAAACGTGGCCACTTTAAGTTGTGGACTTCAGCTCCCAGAATTCCCCAGTCAAGAGGAGGAATTCTGGGAGTGTCTGTGAAGACTCTCAGTCATCCAGATCATGGTTGTCTCAGAGGTGCTTTTTCAAAAGGCTGTAGGAAGTTAGCACCCACCCCTCTCCTAGGAGAATAAAATATTCTAGGAAATATTAAAAAGGGCAGAGTATATTTCCCTAAAGAAGAAACTTGGTCTTGGAAAGCAGCCTCCACCTTTGTTAATAGCTCCAGCAGCTATTGTGGTGACAATCTATCTGCAAGACAAAAGACTGGGCTAGCTTTATCGACAACACAAAAGACCTTTGCCCTCAGAACATGATGGGATTACCCAACTCACCACATGGCACAGACAAAGCCCAAAAGCTTCAAACCAAATTTGAATCATGAACCCATGGCCACCTGGGAGCCTACAACCAATCAAGATACTTCCCCTTGCCGCAGGAACAGGAAGCAAGGTCATAGCCCAAGGGTATACAATCTCTCTCTCTCTCTCTCAACCATTTGTGCCTGTTCACCAATAAACCATCTTTCCAAATAGCTTCCATGTTTCCAGTGTCTTTCTCCCCACTTGGAACTGAACCCAGATGGACATTTTTTTCTAACGAGGCAATTGGACTGTTTTTTTTTCCTTGAGGAAGAAGATGTTTTGCTTCTCATCCAAGAAGCTTCTTCAATTCTGACTGAACTTCTTGGATGAGAAGCAAAATGTCTTCCTTAAGGAAACAAAACAGCCCGGTTGCCTTTCAAAAAAAGATCCTTGGAGACAATTCTGGGAGTTGAAGTCCATACATCTTAAAATTGCCAAGTTTGGAGAGCCCTGGTATAAACTCATGGGGACCCAAATCCTTCTCCATTGCCTAGGTCTGCAAATGGTTAGCATTTTGATTACCTTCAAATAGGGCTACTGAAAGACTCGGTCCCAGCTGACCAATTGAAACTGGAAAGCAAAACACAGAAGCTCCGACAATTAGGTGCGAACCAATAAAGGAGAATATTTGTAGCTCAGGGTAGAAATGAGGGGTCCTTGATGCTCGCTGACCTTGGGTTGTTTTCTTGCAAACGTTTCATTACCCAAACCAGGTGACATCATCAGGAGCACACAGAGAGTACTAAGGATCTCTCATACAATACTAAATTGGCGCCTGATAAAGGACAACAGAATTCAAGAGGGGTTGGACTTAAACCATTTGTGGGAATGTAATGATTCCAGGCTGCTGACTTGCTTAATTCCGCCCTTCCAACTCTTCCTGCTCCTCTCCTACAATAATATGAGGTTTGGAGCAATTTGAGGGATGCTGTACTCAAAACTTAGACTAACAATGGGATAGGCCAGCATTGAGCTAACGTCTAAAAATTGCATTACAGCGCACAATCAAAATATTGAGCGACGAATGATTGACATTCGACGTGAGAAGGGGCTAAAGAAGCGATAGTTTCAGAAGTACAATTGAAATATTGCAGGCATAATAAACAGACGAGCCCCCATTTACAACACCTCCTATTTCCCTCTACGTGGTGCGTTAGGACCGAATTGCAAAAATTGCACAGAGTTCTGTTTACAGAAGGATATCATTCCCTAAAACAAAAAGCACGGTTCCTCCACCTTCACAATTGCACAGGAGGCACAGAATTTTGCAGATTGCGGTTGGTGAACGTTGCCATTCGAAACGGCGTTGAGGTTTTTCAGCAAGGAGCGTGCTACTCACTGTTTTGCTCCTTTCTTTTCCTTTTAAAAAATGCAGAGACACATACTGTAACTGCAGCAAATAGGAAGGATGGGCCGGCATCAGGTACCCCACAATTCAGAAATGTTCTTTTCCCCCCCCCCTTCTTTCTATTTGTTCTCCCACCTGAAGATTTTCTGTTCTTTTCTACGTTCTGTGTTGTAGAAAAGCTCCCCTAAGCAAAAACTTTTTAAAAAGGTGAACGTGGAGAACTGAATTCAATTCGTGGCTTTCAGCCGTCACACTATGAACTGAAGTTATTTCCACATATTATTTGGAGGTGAACATTTTAAAATGAGCTTCCATCGTCAACAAAAATTAAAATGCTGGATTGGACAGACCTTCAAATCAGCCAAGCCAGTTGACATTTGTATAGGGAAACAAATTAGCTTAAAAAAAATTATAGTTAATTTTTAATTTAAAAAAAAAAATACAAACACAAATATGCCATATTATCTGACCGGGAAGATGTCAAAAATCAAAATATATATAATTGATGGATAAGTCCGTTCCAATTTGCTGCATCCTCTCATCCCATTAAAAAAAAAAAAATCATTTAATCCAAGGCATTGACAGAACTGTCCCCCCCTTTTTTTCCCCCAACGCACAAATTTCTCACCCCAAAAACTTTACACAGTTTCATTTACAGGTCACAAACTCGTTACACAAGTGAGCAAACTCTCGGTACAATTCAGCATAGCATTCAAGACATCTGCAAAGAGTCAAGTTTTTTTTAAGAAGGAGTCTTCCGAGTAATAAAAGAAAATAATAATAATAATAATAATAATAATAATAAAAAAAACAAAGTGAAAGAAAAATCCACAGCCGGGAAGGCAACTTTCCAGCTTGTCGCTCTAACCGCTGGCACATGCAGCCTTTCGGTTTTGTGTTTTGCAAAATGGAGCGATACGAAAAGAACCACGCTGAATTTTTTAAAAAAAGAAAAGCACTACATCGAAGCAGGTTCCCACAAATCTGGTGTCTGAGCACTTTTTAAAGACACGTTAAAAGAAGGCATAGAATAGATTCTTCTCCCTTTCCAGCAGGTAGAAGTGAATAAACAACAACAACAAATAAAGGAATACAAGAGTTGGTTTTGTTTGATTCAATGCTTGGATTTCTTGCACTCATGAAATTTCCCTATTGGATCACAGCTATCCCTGCTCCAGTTGGGATACACACCTACCAAGGGAAGTCATATCTGCAAAGAGAGAAAGAAGTCACTAGGTCCAAACCCCATAAGAACACCCCCAATGTGCTGAAACAAAACCAAATGAAGGACACCTTCCATTTGTGACAGGTTAAACACAGCCACTAGACTCGTGATTCCCAAGGTCATCAACTTGAAGAAGCTGGTTGGGGAATTCTGGGAGTTTTGATATCCGCCCATCTTCAAGTTGCCAAAGGCTGAGGAACAACACTGCATTAGATGCTTGGAAGGCAAACACAGGTCTAAGAATCTGGATTGTCCGGCATTTGTTAGCAACCAACCATTGCTTGTTCTATGCCCTTGCTCATCCCATAGTTAGTAGATTGGTTACTGGCAATTTGAGAGAAGTGAAATGATTCTGGGGGAGAACATAAGGGAAGGAGAAAGAAGGAAGAGGAATGCTATTGTTCTGAAGGACATGTTGGCCATTTTTTCCTACTGGGTCACAGAATGACTTAATGGCCAGAACATTTTCAGAAATAAACCAGGTAGTTGAAAGCAGCTGATTGCCCCCAAGCAAGGCCAACTGATTCTACTCATAGTTGGCCTTTCTGCTCTAAATTGCAGAATTCATGGGAGCCATTGTGCTGCCTAAGACAGAGGTCTCTCAAACTTGGCAATTTGTAAGACTTGTGGACTTCAACTCCCAGAATTCCTCAGCCAGAATTCTGGAAATTGAAGTCCACAAGTCTTAGAGTTGCCATCTTTGGAGACCCAGGCCTAAGATGAAGATGAAGTCTAAATGTCAGTTGGACTGAGCCAAGATTTCTACAAGTAGTCCTTGACTTACAACCACAAAGCAATGCAGCTCCTTGACTTACGACCACTAAGCAATGCACTGGCCTTTACAACTGCATCTGTTGTGGCCTCTTGGCTGCCAGCACCTCCAGCAGCTGAATCAGAGGAGGAGGAGTGTGGGAATTAGAGTCAGCAGCAAGGCAATCTGAGAGCTCTGAGGGGGAAGAGGGAATGGAGATGTCAGAGAGAAAGAGAGAGACAGAGCCTGGGCCATCCGTCAGCCTTCAGATGGAGAGTCGACAGTCCCCAGATCTGGAAGTGGCTGATGAGGCAGATGTGCAAAAGGCAGAGAAGAGGAGAGCAGTGGAAATCTATGGGCCGGTCCTTGGGACAGAAGAGAGACTGCTGCTAATGAAGCCCCATACTAGCTCTGGGGATAAAAGACAGGAGATGGAGATGAATAGATGTGGCAGACAGCTATTCATCTTCCAGCCGGATGGCTTTGTTAGTCTGTGTTGAAAGAGGATCTTTTTGCCGGGGCTGCCGGCATTCTTAATTAAAGGAATCTTTTGAGTTCACTTCAGAGGGATTGCCGTGTTTGGGTAGCTAGGTCAGAACAGCATTACTTAAGGATCAAAATTCCAGTCCCAATTATGGTTGTAAGGACTATTTGTATTTCCATCAAACAGAGGTCGTCCTGATAGGTCTACAGGTAGTCCTCAGCTTATGGCCGCAACTGAGCCCAAAATTTCTATTGCTAATCATGATTAAATGATTAGGTGATTCTCTCCCCCCCCCTCATTTTATGACTTTTTTTGTCACAGCTGCTAAGCGAATTGCTGCAGTTGTTAAGTGAGTAATACAGTTGTTAACAAATCTGGCTTCCCCATGCTTGTCAGGAGGTCTCAAAGCCTGACTCCAGGATACTGCAGCCGTCATGACTATGAATCAGCTGTCAAGCATCTGAATTTTGATCACATGATCATGAGGACGCTAGAGCGGTGTGAAAAAAAACAGCCATAAGTCTCTTTTTGTTCAGTGCTGTGGTAACTTTGAATGGTCACTAAATGAATCGTTGAACGGCAAGGACTACCTGTATTCCTCTGAAGGAAAGAGGCCTGGGGTGGAATTTGATACATCTTTCCTGCATTAGAAGGAAATGGCGGACAGAAACTCTTCCAAAGTCTCCCACATATCATCTACATCATCTTCCACTTCAGGGAACCGTTTAATAATAGTCAGCCATGACATTTCTTGGACAAAATGGCCACAGTATACCGTATTTTTTGGCATATAAGACGCACATCCCCCTCCCAAAAAAGAGGGTGAAAATATCTGTACATCTTATAAAGCAATTGTTGCCAAAGCCCCACCCACCCGCCGGTCCATTTTTTTTGGCCACTGCACGTCCCATTTTTGGAGCTTTTTTCAGCCTGCTTTTGAGGTTTTTTGGTCCATTTTCAGGGCTATTTTTTGGCCCTTTTGGGGGCTTTTTTCAGAAAAAAATGGGCTGAAAAAAGCCCTGGAAAAAAAAGCCTCACAAATGGGCTAAAAAGACTCTAAAATGGGCCAAAAGCCTCAAAAATGAGCCATAAAAGCCTCAAAAACAGGCCCCAAAAGCCCCAAAGATGGGCTCAAAAAAGCCTCAAAAATGGTGCAAAAATGGGGGGTGTGGAGGCCAAAATCCCCCCCCCTTTTCTAAATCTAGGTGCGTCTTATACTCAGGTGCATCTTATGTGCCGAAAAATATGGTATATAGCTTTCAGGGAAGAAGTAACAGGAGACTTAAAAAAAACTTTTCTTCCTCATTGTTCTTTTTCCGCATGCCCTCGAGGCACCCCTGACCCATTTCGAGCCAGGGAAAAAAGCACGTTTTATCTTTTTAGCAAGTGATGCAGGAATAAAAACCCCCCTCCTCATCTGTCACTTCCTCTGATCGCTCTTTTGGTTGCGCAGAAACGATAATCCAGGTTCCCAGGTGATCTGTGTTTGCTTCCAGCTATCTAGCCTCAGCCTGAACAGGGAACATTTGTTTGCAAACATCTGCTAAGCCAGAAGAGGCACACTCATTAAAGGGCCATGATTAGCTGGAGCTTAGCTGGTCTCCAAAACAGATACGCATCTGATGCCCTTCTAGGAAAGCAGATATGGGTCAGTACAGCCCCGAGTCCTTCAGGAGAGGGGGGCGGTATCAAAATCAAATTAATAATACATTTTGGCACTGGTCTTTTTGCTCTCGTCCACCTCATGCAATGAGCTTCTTGTCTTTAACGGTTTAAGGGACACGGATGAATGAGATACATATTCTAGGATGGTTCACATCGAGATAAATTTGTTTGCAAGAAATAAAAGCATTATTGGGACAACAAAGACACCAACAGAAGAGAATATTGGTAGCTCAGGGTTGGAATTGTGGGGTGTTTTCACTGCTCTCTAAATTTAGTTGTTTTGTTGCAGACATTTCATTCCCCAACCAGTTAATATCACCAGGGTTAACTTCTAGGGTCTGATGACATTACCTAGTTGGGCAATGAAATGCCTGCAAGAAAGTAAATGAGCTCAGAGGGAGTACTAAGGAACCTGTAAAAAGTACATTTACCTAACTCCACCTTGCAATATTTGCACCAACCCTCCAGTTTTTGCTCTTGAGAACTATAGCATGGCAAGATGATTCAGATCCCAAGGCCTATCCTTTTAGATAACTTCCAGACCAGTGGTTTTCAACCTTAGCAACTTTAAAATGAATGGATTTCAATTTCCAGAATC
This sequence comes from Myanophis thanlyinensis, assembly GCA_017656035.1. Classification (NCBI taxonomy): domain Eukaryota; kingdom Metazoa; phylum Chordata; class Lepidosauria; order Squamata; family Homalopsidae; genus Myanophis; species Myanophis thanlyinensis. The sequence goes on along the minus strand of JAEANM010011972.1, from coordinate 5,317 downwards.
CCCCAGCCATTTATGACAGAGTTCCCCAGTGTCATCCATCCATGGCTGGCTGTGGAATTCTGGGAGTTGAAGTCCAGACATCTTAAAGCTGCTAACATTCTAAACTTCTTTGCAGTAGTTTTAAAAACATCCAAGCAGATGCATTCTAACCTCTTGAAACCTTTCGCAATGTCTTCTTGGAATATGAATATCCACAATTGCATCCTTCATCCAACTGTAGCCCAGCAGAGAAGAAATTATCAAGCTTTGGCAGATTTCTCCTTCCCTTAAGCGGGGGAGTTAACCTGCAGATGTCTAAATTATTAGACTGTTTTGTTTTGGGTTTTTTATTTATTATTATTATTTTTCCTCCTCTACATTTTGCTTGGAGAGTTGGATGGTGGCTCCAGTATGAAAATTTAGAGCGATTTGAAAAGGCAGTGGATATACTCTCCTTGTCGTGAACATTTCACTGTCTAAAATATTTCTCAAAGTTTGGAAATGGTGGATTTGGCCTTACAATTGGGCCCTGATCTGCCATAATGGAAGCAATAACCATTTTGATAAAAGAGAGTATCTGTAGCTCAGTGTTGAACAGTGGGATCCTTGGCGCTCTCTGAGCTTGGTTGTTTTCTTGCAGACATTTCATGACCCAACTAGATAACATCATCAGTGCATCAGTCTGCAAGAAAACAATCAAGTTCAGAGAGCACCAAGGACACCACAATCATTTTAAGCATCAGAAGTTCTTGGTAGCATGTTAAACCCTACCACATAGAGCTTATATGAAGCATAGTCTGATTTATCTCCAGGGCATGTCAATTATCCAACATATCCTCACCATACTAATGTCTCTTGAGACTAGTGAAGAAGAAAAGAATATGCACAATTTGAGGGAGGAGAGGCAACCTAATCACTAGTCCTCAGTGTACGAACGCAATTGGGACCAGAATTTCCATTGTTAAGCAAAGGGGGTGAGTTGTGCTTGATTTTACGTTCTTTTTGCCATGGTCGTTAAATGAATTGCTTGGTCATTAAGCAAACCTGGCTTCTCTCATTGACTTGGCTTGTTGGAAGCTGGCTGGGACATTGCACCTGGTGGTCACATGACCCCAGGATTCTGTAACCCATATAAATATATGCCAATTGTCAAGCACCAGAATGCTAATCTCATAACTGTGGGGATGCTATGAGGCATTTAGCTGGTTTGCACCAGTTCGGGCGAACTGGTTGTTAAATTACACTATCACAACCCTGCTATCGAAGTGGATCCTGGATGCTGCACTGCAATGGGCAATGAAGCAGATGTCGCAAGGAAAAGAGGAGGTTGATTTCCCTCTTTATTCTCCCTGCTCCACCTCCTTCCCTTATGCCGGCCACTCCATTGCCCCTTTCTCCATTGCAGCGCAGCACCTAGGATCGACTTTGATAGCGAGGGTGGTGGTGTAATTTAACAACCGGTTCACCCAGGGTCAGGTTGGCTGTCACAGGAAGCTGGGCCTGCAGGTGCAATGGAGCTGGAGGATGGGGATGGGCCATGCCTCCCATGACAGCCAACCTGACCCTGGCCAAATCAGTTGTTAAATGATTTGAATCCCACCATTGCTATGAGGTTTAGTTGAAGGTTCAAGTATCAGTCCTACATCACTTTTTTCCAGTGCCATTGTAATTCTGAAGGGTCTCTAAATGAATGGTTGTAAATTGAGGACTACCTGTACGAGAATGTCAAACAATCAACAAGTTTCTAGGTCCATTTAGGCCAAACCATCAGGGTCTCCATGTCTATTTAATCCAAACAATTCAGGGTTTCTGTTGGTAATTCCATTTCTGGTGTAGGCCCGAGAGCCTCTGGGAAAAGATCACATCATATATATTCCCAGACTTTTTCTGAGTCTTCTAAATACGGAAATGTATATATATATATATTTTCCCCCTGGGACTTCAGAAGCAAACGAAAAAGGAATTCCTTTTCCAACCTACTCTTGTATGCGCATCGCATTCACATACAAAAACCAAGGAGCCTGGGAGAACTACAAACAGTAGCCTCATGGGATGGAAAGTGTTTTCCCACCCCAGGTTTAAAACTGAGTGGAAACCACATGGCTGGGACAGACACAAAATTCAAATGATCTACTGCTAAGTTAAGGGGCAAATCTCAAATCTCATACAATTATAAGGTAAGGCAGAATGTGGTGGACAGACAGACAGACAGCAAATTCGGGATCCAATACACAATGTTTCT
>JAEANM010011971.1:0-15022 GCA_017656035.1 Myanophis thanlyinensis | reverse complement strand
GGCCCCATTAACTGTAAATTTGTCTCCTGATCGCAGCGCAGTCTCTCCTTTACAGTCTTTAGATCAGATTTTGCCATCCGAGGTTGCTCCTTCTGCATCCTATGCCAGGGATGAGCCGGCTGCTACTTCATCCAAGACCAGGGATGATCTTTTTCTGGTGGTTAATGAGTTAAAAACCTCCTTGATATCGACCATTACCCAGGGTCTAGCATCTCTACAACAGCTGCAGCCTCCTAAGTCAGCTTCCAAGCAGGCCTTACCTAATGACCATGCTTCTAACAAGTTACACACTCCTGAAGCCTGGCTTTCCCGTCTCAGACTTCATCCCAGCATAACTCAGATTCCGAAGCTGAGGAGGGGGAGCTGGTTGAGGGAACACTTTCTGAGGATGAAGCACCACTACCAGACATCCAGGTTACCCTGGGTCTGTTTCCCTCAGCCTTATTCCGCTCCCTCTTATATTAGGCAAAGGCCACGGCTGACCTGGAGGAATCACCCCCCACAGCCGAAGGCAAACCTGATCAAGTACGTGCTAGCAGCCCATTGTTCACAACGCCACCTACACGTACAGAGGAGGTGCCTACTCCTCAAATGGTGCTTGATAACATCCAGAAGCAATGGCAGAAACCTGCCTCATATATAGCGCCAACTTCTAACGATAAATAATTCTACTTACCTGGCAAGGCACTGACTTATTGCAGTTTCCAATGGTCGAGAATCCTGTGGCATCACTGTTATCTCCTACTCCAGTTTCTGGAGACGTGGCCGACCTGTTGAAACCAGAGGAAAAGAAGTTGGAGTCCATGCTCAGATATGACCACCAGTCTGCAGCATGGGCTGTTAAGGCGGCTTCAGCAGCCACCTTTTTCAACAGAACAACGCTCATGTGGCTACGCCAATTACAAGAGCGTCTACCCCCAACTGACGCAAGATTGCACCACGACGTTAGCAAAATAATTCTTGCAACTCAATTTTTGGCTGACGCAACTCTGGATGCCATCCGTTTTTCCGCCCAGGCAATGGAGGCTTCGGCAACTACAAGGAGGCTGCTCTGGCTTCGGAATTGGCAGGCAGATTCCAAATCCAAATGGAAGCTCTCCTCAGGGCCTCTACAAGGAGACAAGCTTTTTGGTGCAACTCTAGAGCCTCTTCTCATTGAGACCAAGGACAAACGAAAGGTCCTTCCATCTCATGCTAAGAGGGCCAGCCGCAGATTCTCCCCCTATCCTAAGCCACAGACTTTCAGGCCTCTCCATTCTACTGCATCTGTCGCTGCATCAACCTCCTCCCAGCCTTATTCTTACCAACCACGATCCTTCCCCAGAAGCCCCGACAGGCCTCAAGACTACAGGGACAGGTACCGCCAGTTCCCCCAGTTCAGACGTCCCTTTCGTGGGGCTAGCGGTCGCTCCGCTAGAAAACACAGATAAAGTGTCAGGGGACACTCCCGTTGGTGGACGCTTACAACAATACGCCGACTGGTGGGTCCTTAATACAATTAGACATGGCTTAACTCTCAAATTTATCTCCATTCCCCCCAGACTCCTTCATAGCTTGTTCAATTTCTCCCGAACCTTCCATGCACGCTTTCCTGCAGGAAGCAATCCGTCACCTTCACCATATTAGGGCTATAGAGCCTGTTCCTTCTTCACAGAGGGGTTCTGGATTCTATTCGAGACTATTCTTGGTCCCAAAGTCCTCAGGGGAATGGAGAGCAATTCTTGATTTAAAACGTCTAAATGAATATGTAGATTACAAGCGTTTTAAAATGCATTTGCTTCAAACTATTTTGGACTCAGTCAGGAAGGGTGACTTCTTGGCTTCAATTGACCTGTCTGAGGCCTATCGCCATGTCCCAATTTCGCCTGAGCATAGGAGGTACTTGAGATTTGTATACCAGGATCTTCATTTCCAGTATGTGGCCCTGCCTTTCAGTCTGTCTTCTGCACCCAGAACTTTCACAAAGATTCTCACTGCCCTATTAGCCCACCTTTGCTCGATTCCAATTAGGATTCAGAGCTACCTGGATGATATCCTCATTCAGGCTGTTTTCACAGAGCAAGCGATTGCAGATGTTAATGCCACCCTTCAAATTCTGGTTCAGCATGGATTCCTAATCAATTATTCCAAAAGCCAGCTAGTCCCTACCACAGGCTTCTGCATCTGGGAGCTATAATAGATACCTCTATGTGTAAAGTTTTCCTTTCAGAAGACCAACGAACAAGCATTAAAAACTTAGTCATTCAGGTCCAGCGACACCAAATGGTTTCCATTGCCACTCTGTCCAGCCTGTTAGGGAAATTTATTTCCTGTATTTCCATTGTCCCGTGGGCCAGATTACACTCTCGCCCACTGCAGTGGTTCTTACTACCAGCACAGCAACAGGGTTGCAGTAATTCCCTGGCCCAGGTTCATCTCCCAGAGGACATCATACAGTCCTTGAGCTGGTGGAAAACACGGGCCATAGACCAGGGCTCTGCCCTACGACCACGCCCTACATTCACCATTACCACAGGTGCTAGTTTGACTGGATGAGGTGCCCATATGGGAAGTCAAATGGTGCAAGGCACTTGGTCATTCTTAGAACAACAAAGACCCATCAATTTCTTAGAGCTCAGAGCCATTCGGTTGGCTCTGGTTCATTGAGAGAATCATTCAGTCCCAATCAGTTCTGATTCTCACTGATAATGTGGCCGCTAAGGCACATATTAATAGACAGGGAGGCACCAAGTCCCGTTCACTCATGATTGAAGCTTGGGAACTTGGTCACTGGATGGAGAAGCATTTTATAACGATCCAGGCCTTATATATTTCTGGCACCCAGAATGTTCAGGCAGACTGGCTGAGCCGCACCAGTATAGATCAGACAGAATGGCAGTTCAATCCAGAACTTTTTCAAAGAATAGTCTCTCGATTTGGACATCTGTCCGTAGACCTATTCGCTTCTCAGGCCAACACACAGCTACCGAGGTTCCATACGAGGTTTTTCCACCTGTTGGCAGAGGCCACAGACTTGCTGCATTCGAGCTGGCCTGCTGGTCTGCTTTATGCCTTTCCTCCCCTTCCTCTTATTCCTGCAGTAATAAGCAAGATCTTGGAGGAGGAGGAGGAGGTGATCCTCGTAGCCCCACACTGGCCGAGATGCCCTTGGTTCTCCAATCTGGTCTCTCTCTCAGTGGAAAGACATTGGCATCTGCCTCCTCAACAGCTCTCCCTGCGTCAGGGACACATTTTCCATCTGGACCCGGCTTGGTTCCATCTAACTGCCTGGAGGTTGAGCAGCAAGCGTTGTTGAAGGACAAAATTCCTGAGACAGTCATCAATACTATACAGGCATCCAGACGCCCTTCCACCAACAGAATCTACCAGGCCATGTGGGCGACCTTTGTACATTGGTGTGCGCAACAGCCAATCATCCCACAGCTGCTATGCTTTCTCAAATTCTTCAGTTTCTGCAATAGGGCTTAGAAAAAGGTTTCTTCCCCAATACTCTTCGTAGGCAGGTTGCAGCTCTGGCCACAGTCCTCCATCTAGGAGATCAGTATTCTCTATCTCAACATCCCTTAATTAAAAGCTTTTTAAAGGGAGCCATCAATTTCAGTCCCCCAGTGGTGCATAGGTTTCCCACTTGGGATTTATCCAAGGTCCTGAGGGCCCTTACCAAGGGTCCATTTGAGCCCATGCGAACATCCTTGCTACATCACCTTTTCTTAAAGGTAGTTTTCCTAGTAGCCATTACCTCAGCTCGCAGAATTTCGGAGCTAGCGGCCTTGTCAGTAAGAAACGATCTGTGCATTTTCCACTCTAATCGGGTAATCCTTAGACTAGACCCAACCTTTTTACCAAAGGTTAACACTGTCTTTCATAGGTCCCAGGAATTGATCCTTCCAAATTTTTGTCCCAATCCAGTACATCCTAAAGAAAAGGAATGGCATACCCTAGATGTTCGCAGGGCCCTTCGCATTTACATCAAATACACGTCCTCCTTTAGGAAAACAGAGGCACTGTTTGTCAAATTTAACCCGGCCTCCATGGGTTCCAAGGCAACTTCCTCAGTGTTAGGCAAGTGGATTAGAGCCTGTATCACTAAAGCTTATGAGAACCTAAATTTACCTATTCCTGTTAGAGTCACTGCCCACTCAACAAGGAGTGCAGCTACTTCAGCCGCTTGGAACACTCAGTCCTCTATAGAGGAAATTTGTAGAGCAGCCACTTGGTCATCACTTTGCCCATTTATTAGACTCTACAAATTGGATGTTTTTTCGTCTGCAAAGGCTGCATTTGGCTGGAAGGTCTTACAACAGGTCCATTTAGCATCTGATGTCTAGGGGATCTGATTCCTTTCCCACCCTGGGACATTAAGCTTTGGTAGGTCCCATTCAATTGGAGGCTATGCTTCCTCCACAATAGAGAAAGGACGTTGGTCTTATCTGATATGGTCTTTCTCCTTGTGGGAAGCATAGACTCCAATACCCACCCATAGCCTATGATCATTCAGATACGTAGGGAGGGCCTAGTTTTCTCGTTACAGGTGCTCCAGACGTCGATCTTTTCCTTCACCGAAAAAACACTGGAGAGTTCCAAGACTGGCGAGGCTTTTATAGATTTTGATTCAAGTCATGTGATCTGTGCGAGCCAATACCCATTCAGTTGGAGTCTATGCTTCCCACAATGAGAAGGACCGTATCAGGTAAGACCAACATCCTATCTAGTCCATGGGACGATGTTTATGCAAGAGATCACCCAGTAGTTGAGATAGGGATGCTATGGATGCTCTAGGGTTTAATCTTAGGGATCTAACCTGTTGGGATAATTTGTCCTGGGACATCTGCCCTGGGACAGATAAATCCTACATGTGGCTGTATCAATAACAGCGCCCAGATGTTGTAATTGCCTTGTCGGGGTGAGGTGGCTTTTCTCCCAATTAATGGAGAAACCCTGTTGTTGTAGCAATTGAGTTGTGAGCTGAGAGTCCTTACTGGCCAGAGTCGAATCAGTGAAAGAATCAATGAAAGAATCAGTATGAAATCCAGGTATGATTGTATTCTGACAGGTATGAGTCTAAGGTGTGCCATTAATACAGGCAACACCTTTGTAAAAGTCCTAGGGGCTGATGATAATACAAAGGGCAATGCCTTATATTGAAAATGCCCACCCCGTAGCAGAACCTAAGGTAACGTCTATGTTCTTTGCAGATAGGAATCTGAAGATACGCCTCAGACAGATCAATAGACATCAGGAAGTCACCCTTCCTGACTGTCTGCAGTATAGAGTGTAAGGTGTGCATTTTAAAGTGATGATAAGCAATATACACATTAAGTCTCTTAAGATCCAGAATCGCTCGCCAACCTCCCGATGATTTAGGTATGACAAAAAGTATGGAATAAAATCCAGTACGCCATTCCGTCTTAGGGACTTGGTTCAATGGCACTAATGGATAAGAGGTGTTGGATTGCTTAATCCATCAATGCTCTCTTTTGTTGATTTAGAGAGAAGGAACAAGTAACAAATCATGTCAGGGGGTTGGACACAAATTCTAGTCTGAGACCATATCTGAGCATACTAATGACCCACCTATCCATGGTGGTTTTCTCCCATTGGTGGAGGAATATTGATAATCTACCGCCAATGGGGCCCTGAAGCTGGACTCACTTGGACTTCCGGAAGGGGTGACCTCCTGCTCCCCGAAAGGGACGTTTGGACTGGTTCTGGGGACAATACCTGTCGCAGAACCTGTCCTGAGGATGCTCCTATCTCTTGAAGTAGGGCCTGGGATTTGGATCGGGTTGGGAGTCAGCTCTTGTTGTCTGTCTGTGTGAATATGACTGAAAGGGACGCTCGTTCTTCTTGCATTGGGGAGGCAAGATTTTCTTCTTATCTTTAGTTTCTATTAGAAGAGGGTCAATCGTTTCTCCAAACAATCTGCCTCCCTTAAAGGTGCCTGATGCTACTCTCCATTTGGTTTTGATGTCAGCCTGCCAATTGCGTAGCCATAATAGGTGACATGATGTGATGGAGGACGCCAAGGATCTGGACGCAAAGCGTACCGTGTTTAGGGTGGCATCGGCTGAGAATTGCATTGCCGCAACAATTTTGTTGAGGCCTTGTTGTAGACAGGTTTCAGCCACCGGAATCCTGTCCCCCATCTGTCGCAGCCACAATAAGGTAGCCCTGTTAAAAAATGTTGCAGCCGATGCTGATCGAATGGCCCATGAGGCCGCTTGAAAGACTGCGCAAAGGGTTAACTCTAGCCTTTTGTCCTCGGGTTTGAGGACCTCTGCCGCATCACCGGACACTAGGGAGGGAGAAGTGACACTGACAATGGGATCCTCCACAGCGGGAAGCTGGAGGCGGCTTATGATTTCTGGGTCTCCCTGATAGTACTTTTTGTCTGATGCGTTAGGGGATGGTTTGGTGGCTGGTTTCAACCATTGGTTGCGGACTATGTCTAGAACTAGTTGGGGAGTAGGGATATGGTTGGGGGGAGCTATGGGGGAGAAAAAAAGAGACGGTATACTTTTTTGTGCTTTTTGATCCTTATCATTTGTGTTGGGACTAGTTCCCAATTCAGTTGTTGTTTTGGCCTTGGAGAGGAGAGATAGGACGTTGGTCTTACCTGATATGGTCCTTCTCATTGTGGGAAGCATAGACTCCAATTGACTGGGATTGGTCAGCAGCGATCATGTGATGAGTCGATTTTTCTATAAAAGCTCACCATTCCTGGCCTTAATCCAGTGTTTTTTCAGCAAAGAAAGATGATCGATGGCCAGAGCCCCTGTAACAAGATACCTATGCCCTCCTTGCCTAATTCAAATCTGGCTGAATCACGGGTGGGTATTGGAGTCTATCCTTCCCACAATGAGAAGGACCATATCAGGTAAGACCAACGTCCTTTTTCCATTGTGGAGGAAGCATAGCCTCCAATTGACTGGGACCTACCAAAGCTTGTTGTCCCAGGGTGGGCATATAAATCTGTCTACAAGTCTGTTGCTAATCTAACCTGCTGCAAGACCCTACAACCAAAGGCAGCATCTGCTGATGAATAAACATCTAACTTGTAGTGCTTAATGAAAGGAGAGAGTGACGACCAGGTGGCAGCCTTACATATCTCCTCTATGGACGATTGTGTGGTCCAAGCGACCAAAGTAGCTGCACTCCTAGTCGAGTGGGCAGTGATTCTACTTTGAGTGTCTAATCTTTGACCCTCATAGGCTTTAGCAATACAGGCCCTGATCCATCTGCCTAAGACTGATGAAGACGCTTTGGAACCCATTGAGGCTGGGTTAAATTTAACAAATAAAGCCTCTGTCTTCCTAAAGGTAGAGGTACATTTGATGTAGATCTTAATGGCTCTGCGAATGTCCAGAGTGTGCCATGCCCTTTCCTTGGGATGGGCAGGGTTAGGACAGAAGTTTGGGAGAATCAATTCCTGAGACCTATGGAAAATAGTGTTTATTTTTGGTAGGAATGAAGGATCAAGTCTGAGAATGACACGATTTGAGTGAAAAATGCACAAATCGTCTCGCACAGACAGAGTCGCTAGCTCAGAGATCCTTCTGGCTGAAGTTATAGCAACTAAAAACACTACCTTTAGAGAGAGGTTTTGTAATGAGGATGCTCGGAGGGGTTCAAATGGCTCTTTCATAAGCACCTTGAGGACCTTAGGTAAATCCCAGGTGGGAAATCTATGCACTATCAGAGGACTAAGGTTAGTGGCTCCCTTTAGGAAACTTCTAATTAAGGGGTGCTGTACTAAGGAATGCTTCTTCCCCACATGAAGTACAGTAGCTAGAGCTGCAATCTGCCTATAGAGAATGTTAGGAGAAAATCCTTTCTCTAGACCCCCCTGCAAGAATCTAAGTATCTGAGGGATTGAGGCTGCTGTCGGGGATATCTGTGTCTCAGTACACCAGTGCACAAAAGTGGACCATGTAGTCTGGTATATTCTATTCATCAAAGAACGTCTGGATGCCTGAATGGTGGTGATGACTGCCTCTGGAATATCATCGTTCAACAACGCCTGCCGCTCAACCTCCAAGCGGTTAGATGAAACAACGCTGGATCTGGATGCAGGATGTGGCCCTGTCGAAGTGAGATATTGCAGTGGCAGGTGCCAGTGTCTCATTACTGACAGAGAGACTAGGTCCGAGAATCAAGATCGCCTCGGCCAGTGAGGGGCAATAAGGATCACCTCCGCTTCTTCCTCTATTATCTTGCGTATGACTGCAGGGATAAGAGGAAGAGGAGGAAAAGCGTACAGCAGGCCAGCAGGCCAATGCGACCTCAGTGAGTCTGTGGCCTCTGCTTGCGGATGGTAAAATCAGGAGTAAAATCTGGGAAGCTGGGTATTAGCCCAGGTTGCGAACAAGTCCACAGAAGGAATCCCAAATCGGGCCGTTATCCTTTGAAACAGCCCCGGATCTAATTGTCATTCTGATTGGTCTATTTTGGAATGGCTCAATCAGTCGGCCTGCAGATTCTGAGTGCCTGAAATATGCTGAGCCTGAAGTGAGATGGAGCACTCTTCAGCCCAATGACACAGTTGCCAAGCCTCTGCCATGAGAGCATGGGACCGAGTACCCCCATGATGATTGATATGGGCCTTTGCGGCCACATTATCTGTGAGGATAAGGACACTTGTCCTTGGACAATGCTTTCAAAATGAAGTAATGCCAGGCGGATGGCCTGGAGCTCCAAAAGTTTAATAGGAAGCAGTTGCTCCTCTGACGACCACTGCCCTTGAACCATTTCTCCCGTCATGTGGGCACCCCAACCCATTAGACTAGCATCCATGGTAACAGTGAGAGAGGGATAAGCCCTTAGGGGGCAACCCTCATTCAACGTGTCTGAGCTCCACCAGCTCAACGACTGCAAAACCGCAGCCGGAAGATGGACATGTACGGGGGAATCACCCTGACCCTATCTTTGAAAGGGAAGTAAAAACCATTGCAGTGGGCGGGAATGTAACCTAGCCCAAGGCACAACGGAAATGCAGGATATAAATTTTCCCAACAAACCTGACAGGGTAAGAATCTGAACTGATTGCTGTCACTGGACTTGCCCAACAAGGTCTCTGATGCTATCTCATCTGTCCTCTGAAAGGAAAACTTAACACAGAGATGTATCAATTATGACACCGAGATGTAGTAATCTAGTGGTCCTAATCAGTTGGCTTTTTGGATAGTTAATTAGGAAACCATGGTAATTTAGGGTCTGGATCGTGATTCTAACATCCTCTGTGGCTTGGCTATACGAGTTGGCCTGTATAAGAATGTCATCCAAGTAGCTTTGAATCCTGACCGGGATGGAATGCAGATGAACTAGTAAAGCCGTGAGAATCTTGGTGAAAGTTCTCAGTGCAGAGGACAGACCAAATGGCAAGGCAGCATACTGAAAATGTCTAACTTTATATACAAATCTTAGGAACCGTCTATGTTCTGGAAGAATTGGGATATGAAGATATGCCTCAGACAGGTCAATTGAAGCCAGGAAGTCACCCTTCCTGACTGAGTCCAAAATAGTATGAAGGGTGTGCATCTTAAAACATCTGTAGACTAAGTATTCATTTAGATGCTTTAGATCAAGAATTGCTCTCCATTCCCCTGAAGATTTTGGACTAAAAATAGCCTGGAATAAAAACCAGAGCCTCTCTGTGGAGTGGGAATGGGCTCAATGGCTTTGATAATTAGCAAATGCCTGATAGCTTCCTGCATGTCCCCTTGCATGTGAGGGTCTGAGGATTCAGGACAAGACAAAAAGGAATCTGGAGGAATGGAGAAGAATTCAAGAGACAGACCCTGAGCAATTGTATTAAGGACCCACCTGTCTGATATGGTGTTTTCCTACCGGGTAGTGAAGCCTTGTAAGCGCCCGATGGAGGAATCCCTTGGGGAACTATCTGGATTTCCTAGCGGGGCGACTGCTATCCCCTCTAAAGGGACGTTTGGGCTGGGGAAACTGTCTGTACCTGTCCCTGAAGTCCTGGGAACGGTCTGGTCGCCTAGTAAATGGCCAAGACTGATAATGGAAGGGCTGGTTTGACGATGGGTTGGGTGTAGAAGCAGTAGAAGGCTGAGCTCAGAAGGATTGAGGTTTTGGATACGGGGTGAACCTGCAATTGGTTCTTTTGGCGTGAGATGGCAAAATCTTATGCTTGTCCTTGGTCTCAATTAGTAACGGTTCTAGCGTCATACTGAAAAGCTTTTCAGTCTGTAAGGGTCCAGAAGACAGCCACCATTTCACCTTGTTGTCTGCTTGCCAGTTTCTTAGCCAAAGGAGCCTCCTGGTGGTGGCTGATGCCCCCATAGCTCTGGCTGAGAAACGGATGGAGTCAAGAGTAGTGTCTGCAGAAAACTGCGTGGCCGCGATGACCTTGCTCACATCATGATGCATTCTGGAATCCATTGGTGGAAGACGTTCTTGGAGTTGTTGTAGACACATGAGAGTGGTTCTGTTGAAGAACGTTGCGGCAGAAGTGGCTTTGATGGCCCATGCCGCCGACTGATGGTCATACTGAGAAGAAATTCTACTTACCTGGCAAGGCTCTCAACGATCTTTTGCAGCTACAAACGGTGGAGGATCCTGTGGCCTCTTTGCTGTCGCCTACCCCAGTCTCAGGTGATCCGTCAGAGCTGCTGAAGCCTGATGACAAAAAGCTTGAATCAATCATTGATTGCTTCCTCCACAATGGAGAATTGAAAATTTCAGGGGAAAATAGAGTTGCAAAGGCCGGTGGATCTGGTGTTACCTCATTGTCATCTCAGAGTGTGGAATCTCTAGGGTTATCTTCCAGGGAAGAAGCGGCACTGTCCACTGATGGAGCATATGGATTGGAGGCTTGACCTGAGCAAGGTACTAGAGAATTGCTAACTGAGAGTCAATCGTCAGATTGTGTTTGGTGTTGAAGAATTACCACTGATTGCAATGTCTGTTGTAGGCCTGCAAATCCTTGGGACAGAGTTTTTTCCAACATTTGTTGGAGGCCATTGAGAAAGTCCTGCTAAGGCATTGAATCTCTGATCCCAGCGGCCATGGGGTTGAAAGTGGCCTCCAATTGGTGAGGTGTGGTGTGTGATTTGCTGGGTTGGTGATTGTCAGGTGATAAGGATGGTCTATTAGATTCGTCAGACACACATGGTTGTGGGGATAGACTACTCTGATTTGCCTTCCCAGCTGATTTGAGCTTCTTTTCCGCCTTGAAAAATTCCCTCTCCAAGGCACATTGTCTGCTGGAGGCAAATTTATCATCTGCTCTGACAGATTTTTGCACAGCCTGGGCCTTGATTTTGTCAGATGCCTTGTCAAATGTCTGGCATTTGACTTGGAGATTTTGCTCCTTTTCTTGCCCTTCTCTTGGGAAATTGATTCTGAGGCCTCAGAAGGCTCAGAGGCACTTGGTAAGGATTGAGAGCTATTCTGCATGGTGACTCAATAGGAGAGAGCTAGAGTTGTCAAAAAAAGGCCTGATATTTACTTTAGTGTAGTAAGGTTAGGACAAATAGCAAATGCACAATGACAGGGCTTCTTTGAGCTTAGTCAGGTTAGGAACCTTTGAATGTGGAGTGGCGGTCTTATGGCTGAAGGCCAGCTGCATTCACACTAATGCCACAGGCCCTGCCTCCCAGCAGGTAAAAGGTGGACTTAAGGCCAAAGGCCTGCCGCACACCGACGTTTGGGAGAAGCTGATGGCAGTCTTATGACCAAGGGCCTGCCCCCACAGAACTGTCAGGCAGGCTCTGCCGTCGGTATCAAGCGGACTTAAGGCCTGAGGCCAGCTGTGCGCCAAGCATTGATACATTGTTTCCCTGTTTAGGGAAGAGAATTGTCCTCATTCGAGGAATCTGATGCCTTAAATGCTGTTAGGCAGCTCTACCCGGCCGGGGAGCAAACAAGCCTGTTTGTAATCGGTGGTAAAATGGCGGCTGTGCTCAAAGGTGTAAAATGGCGGCTACGATGTTCTGGCCGTTAAAATGACGATTGCGCTTAAAAGGACCTCAAATGATGGCCACATGTAGATTTCAAAATGGCGGCCGTGCTGTCCAGAGCAAAATGGTGGCCATTGAGGTGATTGCTGGAAAGGACCTCAAAATGGTGGCTGCGCCGCATATAGTGTGAAAATGGCAGCTGCGCTGTCCAGAATGAAATGGCAGCTGCTGAGGCAATCGCGGGGCTCCCAAAGGAGCAGACTCAACCCAGCTGGGGAGTCTAATCGTAACAAGTGGAGACAAAGTGAATTATAGTCTTTTCTGTCTCCGCTCGAAGAAATAGCAGTCAGTCAGGAAAATATTGGCATGGTCGAATCGGTTGGAGGGTGGGGGGTGGGGGGGAAGAAGGAGGTAAGGCTTAAAGGGTCTGCTGGTCAGAAAATAAAGTCAATGAAGGGTTTACCTTCTCGGCGCAGAAATATTATGAGGAGGTGAAGAAATGCAGAAAGTTCAAGGAGAATTCAAGCATGGGTCAGGAGTTGAGAAAAATAGGTCCATCGTCACAGACTGAGCCTAAAAACTGGAACTTCCAGCAACAGGCATGTCTACTATTCAATATGATTGGCTCAGCCCAATGATTGACAGGCCACACCCATGCTTGGATTCTATTCTCCAGCACTGTGGAGAAATTGGAAACTCTGCCGGTTTCATCTCTCTGTGCTCACTGTGTGGTAGTAAATTTAGGCCAGCCTCACATCAGTTTTGTCGGTGGGGGTTGCAGACTAAGAATGGTCAGACCACCCATTGGTCAAGGAAAGTTGCAAACTCTGACCAGCCTAATCACCCGTAGGGAGGTTACACACTTTAGCTCTCTTTGGTTCCTGGATGTTGCAAACTGAGTCAGGATGTATCTCTCTTTGCGTTCTAGAGATTGCAAACTCTGGCCTGTTACATCTGTCTGTGCGGTTGTAAACTCAGGCCAGCCTCACATCAGTTTCGTAAATTGGGAATGCAGACTAAGAATGGTCAGACCTCGCATTGGTCAAGGAAAGTTGCAAACTTTGACCAGCCTAATCACCCGTAGGGAGGTTACACACTTTAGCTTGGCTCATTTCTCTTTGGTCTCTGCAGGTTGCAAACTCAGGGAGAGTTTGTCACTCTTTACCTACTAGAGATTGCAAACTGTGGCTAGGTTCATCTCTCTATGCTCACTGTGTAGCTGTAAACTCAGGCCAGCCTAATCACCCGTAGGGAGGTTACAAACTCAGGCAGGGTTTATATCTCCTTGCGTGTTAGAGATTGCAAACTCTGACTAGGATCATCGCTCTCTGCTCTCTGTGTGGGTTACAAACTTAAGTTTTGCTCATCTCTCTTTGGTACCTGGAGGTTGCAAACAGAGGCAGGTTTTATCTCTCTTTGCGTGCTAGAGATTGCAAACTGTGACAAGATTCATCTCTCTGTGCTCAGTGTGTGGTTGTAAACTCAGGCCAGCCTAATCACCCATTGGGTAGTTACATACATAGGCTTGGCTCATCTGTCTTTGGTCCCTGGAGGTTGCAAACTCACGTAGGATTTATCTCTCTTTGCATGCTAGAGATTGCAAACTCTGGCCGCTTTCATCTCTCTATGCTCACAGTGTAATTGTAAATTCTGGCCAGCCTCGCATCGCTTTCATCAATGGGGGTTGCAGACTCAGAATGGTCAGACCTCCCATTGGTCAAGGAAAGTTGCGAACTCTGACCAGGCTAATCACCCATTGGAAGGATACAAACTTAGGCCAGTCTCATCTCTCTTTGTCCCTGGAGGTTGCAAACTGAGGCAGAATATCTCTCTCTTTGCATTCTAGAGATTGCAAACTCTGGCCGGGTTCACCTCTCTGTGCTCACTGTGCAGTTGTAAACTCAGGCCAGCCATATCACCCGTAGCGAGCTTACAAACTCAGGAAGGGTTTATTTCTTTTTGCGTGCTAGATATTGCAAACTCTGGTTGGGATAATCTCTCTCTGCTCTCTGTGTGGGTTACAAAATTAAGCATTGCTCATCTCTCTTTGATGCCTGGAGGTTGCAAACTCAGACAGGGTTTATCTCTCTTTGCTTGCTAGAGACTGGAAAGTCTGGCCAGTTTCATATCTGTCCTCAATGTGTGGTTGCAAACTCTACAGGTTTTATCTCTCTTTGCATGCTAGAGGTTGCAAACTCTGGCCAGGTTCATCTCTATGCTCAATGTGCAGTTGTAAACTCTATTGGTTTTATCTCTCTTTGCATTCTAGAGGTTGCAAACTCTGACCAGGTTCATCTCTGTGCTCAATGTGCAGTTGTAAACTCTATTGGTTTTATCTCTCTTTGCATTCTAGAGGTTGCAAACTCTGGCCAGGTTCATCTCTGTGCTCAATGTGTGGTTGTAAACTTATGCATGGTTTATCTCTCTTTGCATGCTCGACGTTATAAACTCTGGACAGGTTCATCTCTGTGCTCAATGTGCAGTTGTAAACTCTATTGGTTTTATCTCTCTTTGCATTCTAGAGGTTGCAAACTCTGGCCAGGTTCATCTCTGTGCTCAATGTGTGGTTGTAAACTTATGCATGGTTTATCACTCTTTGCATTCTAGAGGTTGCAAACGCTGGCCAGGTTCATCACTGTGCTCAATGTGTAGTTGCAACCAATCCAGGGTTAATCTCTCTTTGCATTCTAGAGGTTGTAAACTCAGACCAGGTTCATCTCTTTGCTCAATGTGTGTTTGTAAACTCAGGCATGGTTTATCCCTCTTTGCGTGCTATAGGTTGCAAGCTCTGGCCAGGTTCATCTCTATGCTCAATGTGTGATTGCAAACTCAGGCATGGTTTATCTCTCTTTGCGTGCTACAGGTTGTAAACTCAGACCAGGTTCGTCTCTTTGCTCAATGTGTGGTTGTAAACTTATGCATGGTTTATCTCTCTTTGCGTGCTAGAGTTTGCAAACTCTGGCCAGGTTCATCTCTATGCTCAATGTGTGATTGTAAACTAAGGCCAGTCTAATCTCTTTACATTTTAGAGTCTGCAAACTCTGGCCAGGTTCATCTCTGGGCTCAATGTGTGGTTGCAAACACTCTAGGGTTAATCT
>JAEANM010011970.1:0-15023 GCA_017656035.1 Myanophis thanlyinensis | reverse complement strand
AATACTGACAATTATGACATTAATTCAAGTCTACGTTGATCTAAAAACATTACCTTACAAATAAAATAAATGAAAATAATGAAATGGAAGTCTAAAGAAAAAGCTATATGTATACCATAAAATATCAACACGAAAAAATATCTATTTACATAAATATTTGCCTGTGGTCCTATTATTAAATAATTTTCTATGGAGAATAATGCAGCACTATGTTGAGCTACAGTTCATCTGTGTATCTTTAGAACTTAGTTCTAATCAGTGTGTCTTAAATTTGTTAGCAAACTCATTTTTATGCAGATATGCCATTGCACCTTTTATTGTGGAAAAGTAAGGTCTCAATTTCAAATGCATTATTGGGGAACAAAATATACCAAATGAATGGGTCTTACTCATGAGTAAGTTTGTCGAAGGACTATAGCCATAAATAATAAGTTGTCCACATACTACTTGAGCCAGGCCAAGCCTGTAATTTGGCCATGACAAGTTTACCATTCCCAGCTGTAATGTGTGGTTAGCATTTCCATTTCACCTATGAAGGTCAGCAAAACCAAGAAATCTGCAACATTATTGCCCTAATTTACATGTTGAGTAGCACTTAATCTTATTGCTGGGGATGGAAAACTCACTATGGGAGGCCATTTTTGGTGTGATTTGCATGGAAGGAGTAACATGTGGACTAAGACAGTACGTTGAAACATAAACATATATGTTGATATATATCTATATTTATATATATGTAAATAAAATATATTACTTATAAATGCAGGGTTTGCTATTATACATATGCTAGTTTAAGTTATTGAAAATACATTTGGTAAAGAAGATGCAAGTGAGCCATATGACAAAATAAATTTATATTAAGTGCACACCACACCAATTATATATTATTGAGTGCAGTTCAAGGACAAAATGGAAGGAATCAAGCATAATAGTTCATACCACGCTCAATCGGCAACTTTTCTTGGATAAATATTTTTAAAACTAGTGACTGTTTGTCAGCTGAGTGCTTGAGGACGGCTTAATAGCACTGCAACTGTTTGGATTGGAGACCATTATATATATCTTATAGGAAAAAAATACAAGAGTTGAAATTTTAGATTTTAATTGAGTCAGGGTAGACACATCACTTGCTTAGAGGTGAAGTGCAGAGAATTCTTTGCCTAATGATTCCAGGTGTAATGTAGAAACAAGGAAACTTGACCAAAATGACTATGGAAATCTTTTAGCCCTATTAGCAAATTCTGCTTCCAGCGTTATTTATATTCTAAATTATGTGTTTTTGTTAAGACTTGTTATATACAATTATGCAGGACTAATGAGCAGCAGAAGTGATTAACAAGTGGTGCAGTGTTCTTATAATTGCTCACTGATGTTTATTTGTAAAAAAAAAAACCTATGAAACTGACTACAATTAAATAGATCAGATATAAATGAAGCTCAGAGTCAAGATATGGTGCTGTATTTCTTTCTGGAATATTCCATTCAAGCTATAGGCACCCTTATGAATATGAAAAATGATCTGACGAAACTGACAAATCCTGAAAGAGAATCCTGGACATTTATGCTTTGGTGCACCTTTAAGCAAATGAATCTAGTTTAATGTATATGAGAAGAGGTGAAAATGTCTGGTTAATTTTAACAAGTGGAAAAAAACCTGTCCCTCTTTTTTTTCTATAGACTAAATTTCAATTTGAATCAACAAGATTGAAGATTACTCCTGCTCTTCAAAACTGTACAGCCTGCTGCTCCCTAAGCAGCTAGATATTATTCTAACTTATTCTACTGGTAGTTATTCTCATCATCTCGCTTTCTACTCTCTGCTTGACTTGTGCCTTAATGTTACATATGTATTTTGCTCACTGCTTATGAAAACTGTATCATTCCAATTCTGCAAAGGATGGCCAACAATATTTCTTCCTGTGAGTGAGAAAAGGTTACAATTTGCTATTTTACAATGTTGTAAAGTTTAAAATTGAAAGACCAGGTTATATGTTAGATAGGGAAGGAAAAATATAGATATATATCCCAGAAAATTGCAGTGGCCTATCACTTGCTCTTCCCGGTAACGAAGCGTAATTAAAAAGATTACTAAAGTTTGGAAGCTTTTGGAACCATTTTAGTAAGGCTGATTGATGTACATGTGATTGGATGTTAAATGCCACATCAAGGATTCCTATCCTTGACCCTACATCTATTGGAAGCAGAGTGCTATTTTCAGGACTGTTTTATTATATGGTACCAGTCCTGGTTGATGCTGGTTCTTTATTATTATTTTTGGTGGAAGCCATCATTAGGAACAGACAAACAATATCCCCCCCCACAAACTAAATATCTTAAAAAGAAGCCACAAGTTTGTATAAAACATGTGAGAATATTGCTAAGAGATTATAATATCTTTCTGTTTTTTTTATCTTTCAAATTTATAGGTTGTCTTCTAATGTATTAGAGAGTTTTTTTTCCCTCTGAAATGACTGAATCAAGAACTTGGTGATAATTGGAAGGAGCCAATGAGCTTCATTTGGGGCTAATCTCTAAGCAGTTATGAGGAAAATTAACTTTGACAATTTTAGATATAATGCTAAACCAGTGCAATGTATTTAACAACCAGTGTTTTGCTTCAAGTTCATCTTACAGCCCTGTCCAACGACAGGGAAATTCTAAGTTAAACAAACTGGATTAGATCCAGATTAATATTACAATCCTATATATACCTATTTCAGAATAAGTTCTGTTGAATAAAGTAGGTCTTACTTCTGGATAAGCACATGCTGAACAGCATTATAAAATAACTAAATTTTGGTATCACTGAAAGTGGTGGTACAAGCTAGTGATGATTCATATTTTATAAATTTCAGAGAAAAGAAAAATATAAACTTGCACGTGTCTAATTGGATGTGACCATCATTAAGTTCAATGAAATTTATTTCCAGTAAAATGTAAATAGCATTATAGCCTATATATGGTAATAACTTAATCTGAATCCAGTCCTTATTAACAGGACAACTTCAAATGCTGAATAGCAAAGTAAATAAACAGAATGGTATTAGGCAACATATGGGAAAAGATAATGGGAAGCATTAAATTAACATATGATGCCAAAACTAGAGGTGTAAATTTATTTCTGGAGTCAGAAAAAAGAGTAAGTCATTAAACTCTGGAGAGAATTCCAAAGGAAATGGACATTCCGTAAATGTGGTTCTTGGTTTTCTTTTTGTGCAACTAATTTAAGAAGCTGTCACAGATGCAAGACTACTTCAGCAGCATATTGACAAATGCTAACGAAGTCACACTGATACATGGAAGTCTTTTTGCCTCAAAAATTGTTATCTATAACAGCCTTTTTGACTTTTCTGTCCTCTAAACATGTTGAATTTGGATAACAAGTATGAACAAATTAGTCTATAGCACTGACCATTAAAAGATTCATAACTGGTAGATATAATTCATCATTTAGATGGACCCATTTAAAGACTTGTCCACTTAAAAAAGACATGTTTAAAGGTGAATTTAATCTTCTTTTGGAAAGGAAGGGCATATTGAAGCATCCCATTTCAATTACATTGTTCCATGTTTGTAGACTGATCAGGAAGAGTTATATTTTACAAGAAAAGATTGACTAATCATCTTTTGGGAAAATAACTAAAATACTTGTGGGATCTGGAAAAATAGAAAAGAAAACAAAGTGCACAGTAGCATTAAAATATGAATATGTATATATGTGTGTGTGTGTGTGTATACGCACACACACATACATACCCACATATGAGTGTGCATAGGAATATACCCACTCATACAGTTCTAACTGACAGTGAAATTTCTTGCTACATCTTTTTTTCTGAAGAATGAGTGTGGAAGTTTGTTTTGTTTCACAGATGAAAGATGTACATAGCACCTATATAATAATGCAGTGGATTTTGCAACTTCGGGGGACTCTCAATGTGATTGTTATTTTAGGCTAATTGTAACGGCCTAAAGGACTTGTTGGTTAATATTTTGTTTTTAGGACCTCTGAATAAACATTCTTCTTTTTCTTTTACAAGATGATTATGGTATGTACGTAAAACGAATAGTTTCACGAACATTTTTTCCACATGTTCTTATGTATCTATATCCACAAAAGAAATGATAAAGGTTCTCAGACATATGATATGAGGATTGACTGACCCATACTTGCTTAACAGTTGAACAGGAAGTATAGCAGTTGTGCTTCTATTATCAGTTGGGAAGAAAAGCGTATCAGAACTAAAAATGGAGAAAGGTAACATTCATTCTTGTCTTGTATACTGCTCGAAAAGAAAGACAAATTATAGCACTGCTTTGACATGAGCTCCATTTTTTTTCCTGGTCCTCCTTAGTTTAACACATTGGCCTTCTTTAAGAGGCTCAATGCACTCAAAACTGCAGTTTGGGGGGTACCCCAGTTACTGTACCATAGATTCTACAGCATAGAATCAACTACAGTACTTAAATAGCTTGGAATATATTTAGCAATAAAGAAAATGAACTTAACAGCTAGAATTATGTGCATCTTATTCTATGAACTTTCAAATTGTAATGGAGCATAGCATGTTCAGTACCATGATAGAAAACACATGTAAATTATTGGTGAAAAAGGTTTTGCTTCAGGACCACCATGTCAACTGCTGTATTAAATTCAAACAAAAAACATGTGAAGAGCACTATTGTCATCTAAACAAGAAGTCCTAATGCCACTGTAATTACTGTAGCAGCATCAATCAAGGCATTATGGTGACCCCGAGCATGAATCCTTCCCAAATCTTTTAGGTTTGCTGGCAGCCATGTCTCAGGAAGCTGTCTTCAGCAAGGCAGAAGCAGGTAAGAGAGAAACATTAAAAGTCTATGTCCCATCCTGAATTGTTATCAGGTGGTGGTTCATCGTTGTCCTCAGGGAAGCTATCAAAATTGCTTGTATCAGTTGGAGATGCAACCTGTCCAATGAAGGAAATGAAACTATTGGTAGTGTTAGTTGTTGCATTTGGAATCATTAAGACAATTTTCTGATTTCAGCTATGAGCTCTTTATACCACTTGTGCATTCATGTTGGCCAGTAAGAGTTAGAGACGGTTCAGAAATGTAGCTCATTTCTGCTGTTTTCATTCATAATATTGTTCTATGTAATATTGCTCTATACTGTTCTATGAATTTTCATTCATAACATTCTGTGAATGGGAATATCAAGGGTTAGGATGCTTCTAGTCCCTCGACACCCGAAGTGGTAAAAGAGGAAGTAAAGAAGACGAAGAAGAAGGGTGCATCTATGCAAAGTGTTCAGAACAAAAATAATGAAAAAAGGAGTGATGGGAAAACATTAAAAAGGGTATAATGGACACCCCATAACTTTTTTATGAATAAGGCAGGGCAGTGGTACGTTTAGAAAGTAATTTTGAAGCAACCTTCGAATGAATGAATACTTCCTAGTATTTCCTAACTGGAATGGAGAGTTTGACAAAATAATGTAAAGATTGTTTAATGACATTGGCAGCCCTTTGAAGTGATCTACGAAGCTGGGATTTAATGCAGATGCATGGCAGGTTATGTGTGAAAAACAGAATTGGTGTAGAACTGTTTAGAAAATGCATACAAGCAATGACAGAGGAGAAAGAAATTGCCGCCTTTGTCCACATCTAGAAGGTCTGTGTTTGTTTATGCCACATATGACAGATAGGTTAAAACAGTCAACAAAAATTTAGAAAATGGGAAAACAAATTGCTGATATTTTCCATTTAGCTCGACACTGTACAATCCCATATTTATTGAATTAAATATGGTAGTTTCATTATATAAACAACAACTGCTTTTGTATATCATTTGATTTGGGAGAAATCTATTTGCAAGAACATGGAAGACTTATAAAGGAATCTAACAAATTACAATAAGTTGACATTTAATGATTTAAACTTAAAATAATAAATATAAAATATATTTTAGATTTTAGAAAAGTGGACTAAAATATTAAAAATTAACAAGGCATAAGTAATATGATATGATAAAAGTTTCCCAGTAGTATCTGTATTTGTATGTCTCCCAGGAATGATATTTTTTTTCATAATAGCACCAGTTGTGAAGTATCTGTTTTAATGATTAAAAGCCAATAGAATAAAGACAACACAAGTATTCTCTCTCCTCTAAAATAAATCAAATCTTGTTGTGCTGTTTCTGAAAATTGTCATTGCTTGGGGGTGTGTGTGTCACGATAATAGACTGAATGACAGAAGAAAACTTACTATTTTCAGAAAAATGACCTTCCTGATTCCTAAATAGATTGAAATGTACATTCATTCAAACAGAATTAGTTATATGTTAATTATTATTTTGGGGGAGTTATACATAATTTACAGATTCTTACATATTATGTACTTTTCTATCTACTAGTTGAAACACAAGGTAAAAAAAGGAATTCAAGAATTTCAGTGTTTATGTGTGAAAATAAATCAGAAAAGTAAAATATTTTAAACTGCATTCACTATGGGTATACATTCAAATCCGATAGGAAATATTTATTTCATAAGTGGTAAAATTCAAATAATATGTATAAAATTAAATTAAGTATAATAAGTTGGAGCAAGGTAATGTGTATTGAAAGAAAAGCAGTTACATTAATCATCACCACAATTTAACCCAAGTTTAATTAGCATGTCCATTGCTCTCATAATAATAGTTTCAACAGACTACAATTAAGAGGGCTGACCTGTATTTATCTAAAAGGAATATTTTTCAGTGTTCGTCTGTCTTATATAATATTCTGAAACCATGACTTCTTTCTGCTAAAAAGAGTTATGTTTGATATAGAAATAGATGTTCTTAAATCCATGTATATAATCCATATTTGAAAGAATATCACTTGATCTTCACTTTTTTTTCTTTTACAAATTTAGTGGAAACAAAGGGAAAAGACTTAAGCCAAAGTTAAATATAGGTATTTCCTTTTTTTTCTTTCAATTGTATTTTTAGGACCCTATTATCAGGATTGATACCAAATATTTACTGATAGCATCAAAATGGCTCTGCATGGAAATTAAGGCAACTATTGGGTGACCTGTAGGCTTCCAGTCAACTCAAACTAGAAGGTCATTTACTTTGAAAAAGAAAGGTAGCATTTTACTTACTTATGCCAAATTGGAAAAAGTATGACAAGTTGTCAGTTGAGTACAAGAGTGTGTGATTTAATACGACATTTAGAAATTGATGGTGTGATAGAAGAAATGAAAAGGAGAACCAAAGCAATGTAAGTTGGAAGACGAACAAAGAAGCTTTCGGCAGTACAGAGGTAAAGATTTCATTAAAATACATTTCAACCTAAACTTTTGTATTTTACTATAAGCTTCATCACTGATACATTGTCAGAAGAGATCTTCAGATACATTCTTACTGCACCTCTCTGAAAATGAAGTCAAGCAGAGGTCTGCATACATGGGAATGCTAATGTAAGATAAGAACATATTTCTATGTTTTGGCTCAGAGCTCCTGCTTTTTGTTCAGCAACTTGCTTAAGTTGTGATTCTAATATATACATTTTAACAAGTAATAAAGCTATACTCACACTTGGTATAATAGGAGGTGTCAATGTACCTTTTCTTAAACCTTCCCAGTTAAAGCCTTCAAACCACCTAAAGTCAGAAGATAAAATAAATACGAGGAAATTGATATGACCAGATACCATTGCAGCAAGGCCAAGTAGCCTAGCATTAAATATTACAAAATTATATTTTTAAAAATATATGTTTTATTGGTATATTTTCCTTTAAAAAAACATCCAAAAATTCCATGTCTATCTGAACAATGTGTTGTCTGGGTATAATTAATTTTAAGTTAGGATATAACAATAACCATAATCGTACTAATAATCTTAGTAAACATATCAATACTAATCACAGAATAATAATACAATTCATCTATCCATCTTGAATTTTTTTTTATAGATTCTTATCTTTTTAGATTCTGTTTAATTTCTAACCTCTGTTCCTGTTAGTTAATAAATGGTAAAATAAATCCCATGTTAAAAAATATTCTGTTTCTTCCTTTTGTTTTATCTTAAGTGTCAATCTATCCATCTCAGCACATTCTAACATTATTTTTAATTACACTTTAATTTGTCGGGACCTCATCATTTTTTCATTGTTGTGCAAACACTATTTTTGTTGCCATTACTACATGCAAAATTAAGTACAGTATGTATTCTTTTTCTTATACTTTTCTGGTAATATACCCAGCAGGAATATTTCTGGTTTCAAATCTATATGTTGCTTTAAAAAAAAATAAAATTTCTGAAACCCTCTTACTTAATATTGAGGGGGAGGGCACATTTGTGGAACACATTATTTTATCCAAATTGTGGACAGTTAGGACGGTATCAAAAATTTTCCTTGGCTAGAGAAAATTCTGAATCAAGGCTTTGTCAAGAGGCAGATGTCTAATTTGTGATAAAAATAATAATAATAGAATACGTCAATTAAATGACATGAATTCCCAGATGCTGAAGCAGATAAATACTTTGATACTTTGGCTATCTGTCTTCTTCAAACATGTAAAAAATAAAAAAGCTAACAAATATCTTTAGAAGATATGACTTTTTGATATCTGTAACCCTATTTACGTTTAACCTGCCTCCTGTTTATGTTGTATTATGCTGAACTGGAATCGCGGATAGGCTTCTGAAGCAATTTCATTTATTATATTGTTGTTATGTTAAATTTATTGTATTATATGTTATTGAATTTGAGTGCTACCTGATTCTAATTGACCTTGAAGATGTTTTAATTTATTTTCATTGCAAAATCTTTCATGCTGCATAGATAGTTAGCACATCCAGGCTCAGAGTTATGGTACCAAGCTGAAGCCCATTCTACTCAGAATATATGCAAATGTGTTCTGTATAGCAATCTTATATTACTTAGGTTTTGGTGAAAAGAATTGCACATATTGGATTGTAGTATTCTCATTTCATCTGGGTTTTTTTCTGTGCAAAAAAATATACCTAAATGTATTGATGGATTTAAACAGAGGATTATCATTTTTCTGAAAAATACCTACTTGTGCTTTTGAATATCCTTGACTCCATTTTTCAAGTTACCTAATCTTTCTGATGGGTTGTCCCTGTGTAAAAATAAACAGGAAAAAATTTAATAGAATGAAGTTGGAAATCAAAGTTTTTTTATATATAAAACTTTATTTGTGAGATTACTAACCATATAAAGAATTTACCTGCATAGTTTTTTAATTAAGTTAGCAGTATTTTTGGCAATCTTCTTTGGAAATTCAATCATATCAATCCCTCTTAGTATGATGTTATATGTTTTCATGGGATCTGGGCCTGAGAAAGGTGGACTATAGAAAAAGAACAAAAAATAGTAATTAAAATGTAGCATTTTTTTTTACAAATAAACTGAAATCTGCTTTACATTATATTGGATGATTGTGTGATTTAAGCATCACTATGTGCTGCTTATAATGTAGTTATAATGTCTACATCACAGGTGAAAATAAGAAAATCACTTCGGATGCTGCTTTTATCCTGCACAGAATAAAAGCTATCCATAAAGTACCAGAAAATCAAAGTTTTAGTATTTTCTCAATTATCGTAAAAGTCACAAATGGCAAATAAATGGGACTCAGATAATACAGGTGTGCAGCTATACATATCTTGGAGTGCACTTTCATGTGTTTTTGTCCTTGAATGGTTTTTTTTTAAGTTATCAAGATTGAAAGAGCACTCCAAATTTGGGATATACCTTGCATCTAATTTACTAATTCCTAACCATTTTCCATCTTCATCACTTAGACTAGTGTTTGTCAATCTCAGCAACTTTAATTCATGAATTTGGGAAGTTAAATGCTACTCATCTTAAACTTGTCAAGATTAAAAAACACTGTTTTGAGAAACATCTGGAATCCTCAAGTTCCTAGGATCACTCTGGCACACTATTGCACAGAGTTTATAACATTTTATATTTTTCTGGAATATTTCGTAAATAAAAGTTTGGTAATAAGCAAATAATGAAACCTTGTGCTATTATTTTACCCAAAATCTTATGGAAATTCATATGCCAAATATTGGGAAAACATATGTTTAGGCATGATCGGGAATCATTTCAGTTTATCCTGTAAGAATTAAACAGAGCTAAACAGTCACTTACAATAATGTACTTTATTCTTACAAAACTTCATTACAGGTAATCCTTGAGTTATGGCCAAAATTGAGCCTAATATTTCTGTTGCTAAGTGAGACAGTGGTTAAGTGATTTCCCCCCCATTTTGCAACCTTTCTTGCCACAGTTGTTAAGAGAATCATTGCAACTGTTTGGTTAGTAACTTGGTTATTAAGTGAATTTGGCTTTTCCATTGACTTTGTTTGTCAGAGGGTTGGAAAAGATGATCATATGACCCCAGGACCCTGCAACCATCATAAATATGAGTCAGTTGCCAAGCATCTGGATTATGATCACATGACTATGGGGATGCTTCAGCAGTTTTGCTTGTGAAAAAAATGGTCATAAGTCATTTTTTTCAGTTGTAACTTTGAACTAAATGATCTGTTGTAAATCAAGACTTATCTGTACAATGGACATATCCAATTCCAAAGTAATTTAAAGAGATTAGAGGATGCACAGTTTGGCATGAGCGTAAGGATCTATTACTATAGATAGTACTATTATTATTATTATTATTTACTAGGGCGTATTGCATTTCTAAAAGTTTAAAGACTTCCATATTGTTGTGTGAAGTAGGTAGTAATTCCTTTTTAAAAGAGTATTTTGATTTTGTAAGGGTTTTTTTTTTATATAAAATCATTTTACATTTAAATCCATGACTTGCTGGCCTCAATCTGTTGAATTGCACATAAAATTATGTAATCTATATCTTTCACTGATTGAACTTCTTGAAATTAAACAGCTCTGACTTATTTTTTTATTATGGTTCTAACTTTAAGAAAAGAGATGGTCTGTTAAAAAAGAGAAAGCTGTAACTCTGTATTGATTGTTTAAATGTATATAGCAGAGGTGAAATTCAGCAGGTTCTAGCAGGTTCACTAGAACTGGTAGTAAATTTTCTAAGCAGTTCGGAGAACTGGTTGTTAGAAGATATCTCCTTTTGTTTTTTTCCACTTTACAGAGTTAATCCTGTAAGGAAGGCAGGAAAAAAACATTCTGGTGCTGTTTCTAGCCTAATCTTTATTGCCCTACTTACAGATACTGCCCACCCAGTCATATGACCCCCCCCAGCCATGCCCACCAAGCCACGCCCACAGAATCAGTAGTAAAAAAAATTGAATTCCACCACTGGTATATATATATTTTTCTTAATTTTCAGTGGCATTATTGTAATGATAACATCCAAAAACGCAAGCCATTAGGCTTTCTCACACATGAATCTATTCAGAATTTATATTCCTTGTAGGTTCGCCACACAGTCTTCCTGCCTTCACTTGTGAAGTGAGAGTGATCTTATAAGAACGTTGTCAGAGATAATACTCCAGTTCTGAAATATAGACTCCAAGGTGGTTCAGCTAGTACCCTCTAAAATATTATATTCAGAAATCTTTTTTATTTATTTGATCCTTTATATTATTATTAATTTAACAAATAACTCCATGTGGCAAACATATCTAGTACATCTTCTTCCTTAATTTCTCAACAACAACAACCCTGGAGGTGAGATGGGACTGAGACAGAGTGATTCAGCTAACTTTCATAGCTAAGGTGGAATTTGAATTCACGTTTTTTTGTTTTTTGTCCTGTCCCATAACAATTAGACCAAATTGGCTCTCTTTTAATTTTCTATTTAATGTTTTTAGCGATGTTTTTTAAAGAAATAAAAGCTATGTTTAACTTTTCTTTAGAAATGTATTATTTCAAAATGCTACCTAGCTGCTTTCTAGCATGTTTCCATTTTGTTTTGATTGCCTTATATTTTGGGGAGATATTTCAAGTTCCTTATTGAAGACTGAAGTTCAGTTCAATCTGCATCAATCTAAACATACCTAACTGGTACCATGAACTCATGATTTGGTGAACTGGTAGAAGAACGCAGGTTAATTTGGTATGGGGGCACGGAAGTGCTTACCAATTAGAATGAAATGAACAAAAATAGTAAATTTGCTGCACCAATACCCTTTCCTCTTATAGGGGTCGTCCAAAGATTTTATTTGTTAGAAAGCAGGTTGTAAATCCTTGCAAAATCATAATAAGTAATTCCATAGTATGTTTTAAACACTATTTTTGTTTATCATAGCATATACCAGCTCTGAATCCCAACTCTTCTAATCAAAGTGACAACAGCAGAAATATTCTCCAGTTTGTTGAACTATTTTTATCTGTAGCTCCAATTCAATGCCCATACCTGCCAGTCAAGAGCTCATACATTAAGATTCCCAGTGACCAGTAGTCTGCTGAAATATCATGACCTTTGTTCAGAATGATCTCTGGGGCTACGTATTCTGGAGTTCCACAAAAAGTCCATGTTTTCTTTCCAAATCCTATTTTTTTTGCAAAACCAAAATCGACCTGTGAAAGAAGGTTCACACACCCATCAAGGAAGACAAAAAGTTAAAAGCACTTTTGCAGGCACAAACATATAAAGAGATGGTCACAACACAGGTTTTCATGAGCACAAGTACGTTTAAAGAGTAGGCTTCATGAGAAAATTCTCAAAGGAAGAGTATTAAAAGAAAACCCTGGAGGAGCATATTTCTTCTGTCAAGATTTAGGAAAAAGCATTAACAATTTCCATTTAGTAGAACAATATAACAGAGATAATCTAAACCTTTCCATTTTACAGCTGTCTAATGATTAGCTTATGTATCCTAGCTGGATATTACTTAAGAGTTAAACCATATAAATAATATAGATCAATAGCAGGCACTACTACATACATTGTATTCAGCACCATTATACTTGTCTGAAGTTCCAATTCCCAATCTCTATAACTGAAGAAATGGCAACGCAAGATGACAGGGCCATCTGTAGGCCAAATTATAACTCCATCTGATTCAGATAAAGCAAAGATGCTATGATGATTATTTTTTTGTAGGATTGTGATCTTATTACTTTTTCAACTTCCTGAATTCAACAACGTTATTCCTATTTCCTCTAAATGGCCAAAATTCTTGTGCAGAAAAACAAATCTAATAGGTATAATATTGGAACTAAATGAAAAAGGGCAAAAATAATTGGCTATCTTGTATTTGTATGATATATGGTGGCTGGACATCATCAAAACTAATACCAGCCAGATCATAGACTACTCAAAGAAGTAATGCAAGATTGGAAAACGTGGAGGGAACTGGCCCACAAAATTGCCAAGAGCTGGACATGACTGAATGGATAACATCATTATGATCATCATCTACCAATATGTATCTTAGGAATGTGTGAAATTTGCAGAAAAGTTCCCTTAATTCCTAGGTTCTTATAATATTGATTATAGCTCAAATTCAGTGTTCATATTCATAGCTAAAATCCATGCCTAGAATTTCTGAAACCTGATATTAACATTTTAAAATAAAGTTCCCCTAAAAATGAAAGCCAATAAAAAATTAAATTATTTAAACATGAGATAACTTAGAGACTAAACTTGATTATACTGTACACTGCCCAAGGACTCCTCCCTTGAAGGAGCTAGGTAGTCTAGAAATATGAAATGTAAATAAATATTCATTCTGGGATAAATTTTATAATCATATTTGATTATTTCTTGAAGTTCATTAAGTTATTAAAATTTTGCTCCAGTTCCACAAGGGTACAACAGTAGAAAACAAACTTCTGAAATTATATGGAGAAAAACAAAAGTGCATTTCTGCTTATTTGGCTCCCATCGTTTGTATTAATTCTTTTATAAACTGATTTGTTCTAGAATTGCAGAGCTGAATACTGCCTTTCAGCTAGAAGTACAGTTTTATGGCTGTTAGAAAAGACATTTTATTACAACGGGAGAGGCAACTGAGCCTTAACTACAGGGCTATATAATATTTTATTGTTGTCTGGGAGGAAAACATCCCCATCACTCACCAATTTGGCATAACCTCGGTGATCTAAGATGAGGTTTTCTGGCTTGAGGTCCCTATAAATGATTCCTTTGGAATGCAAATAGGCAAAAGCTTCTACTACACAAGCTGTATAAAATCTGGTTGTAGAATCTTCAAATGAACCTCTGTCAAGAGGAGAGAGGGGGGGAGGAGAGAGAAAGGGGGAGAGAGAGAGGGAGGGAGAGGGAGAGAGAGGTTACTGATTCATTCAATTAAAGATCTGGGGCAACAGTAAAAATAAACGTGATAGCATCACTACTATGTAATTATAATGTAAAAACAGCCAATTAAAATTGGGAAGATGAGTATATAAAGCATAACAAATATTTTAAAAGACTTAAGATATTTATACACATTTTAAAAGATACATTTGAGCATCAAAATGCATTCCATTTTGAAAGAATGATTTAATAAGGAAAATCAGAAAAATACCATGTGGATAGTTCTAGAAACATCAACAATAAATTAATTAAAATGCTAATATTCTAAAATAGTTCTGTCCAGACCTTAGTTTTCAGAGTTCCTCTGAACACAGCCTCTGGTGATGAGCTTAGAAGCCAACAACAGATAGGAAAAAAAATTCCCAGGTATTATGCTTCACTTTTATACTTCATTTTTTTTTTCAGTACAGAAAATCTCACAGCCTTCCTTCAGTACAAAATATGTCTGTTCAATGAGTAAACCTAGTGAAAATAATGGGATTTGTGTTCATCATCTCTTTCTCTTTGATTTTAATAGAACTAATAGATTCTAAGCATGACTAAGTCTGAATCCAATCTGTTTTCATCCCCATATTGCAGATAAAGGATCTGAAAATAAGAGAACAGGGATTTGTATAAGTCTGCTTATGAAAACAGAATTTGGGGGCATCCTGACTCATAGCAGAATGCTTTAGATCAGGGGTAGGGAACCTTGGCTCTTTCATGACTCATGGACTTCAACTCCCAGAATTCCTGAGTCAGCACCTCTTGCCTTAGCTTAG
>JAEANM010011969.1:0-15024 GCA_017656035.1 Myanophis thanlyinensis | reverse complement strand
CATGGCTGGCTCAGGAATTCTGGGAGTTGAATTCCACGAGTCATGAAGGAGCCGTAATTGCCCACCCCTGTTCTAGGACATCAAGGCCACAATCGATGCACAATATTCTACTAGGATAAATTATCATTTAAACATACCAAAAACAACACCCATGGGTAGGTAATAAAGTCAAGCAATGAAATATAATTTGTTTAGAAATATACAATCAGTAGTATTAAAATAGAGCTGAATGAGGACTGTTATACAGTATATGTACTGTTGAAAAAAAAGAACTGTACTATGTGGAAAAATATGTTTCTGTGATAAGGTTGCTATATGCAAATGTTTTTAAAAATAAATTTTATTTTTTCTTTTTTCTTTTCTTTTCAATAAAGATTTATTATCACACAAAAAATAAACATACCAAAAACAACCAAAAGAACCTCCAATGACAGTAACTATGGACTACAGACTGCAGTTGCTAAGCAAGACAGTTGTGAAGTGACAGGTTTTTTAACAACTTTTGTTGCCACGATTGTTAAGTAAATTAGTTCAGTTATTTACTAACACAGTTGTTAAGTGAATCTGGATTCCCTATTGACCCTGCTTGTCAGAAAGTCGCAAACGGAGCTCACATGACCCCAAGACACTGCAACCATCATAAATACAGTACATGCCAATTGCCAAGTGTGATCATGGGGATGCTGTCATAAGTGTGAAAACAGCCATGTCATTTTTCTCAATGCCACTGTGGCTTTAAACAGTCATTAAACAAATGGTTGTAATTTGAGGACTAACTGTATACTGTATAAAGTCTATAGAGGCAATTCCATATTTTCATTAAACAGGTTGATGTTGACTAAATTATGTACTTTCCCCTCCCCTTCCCACGTGCTTTTTTTCTTTTATCTTGTGTCTTTTCCTATGATTGTTGTTGGGCTGGCATACTCTCCACTATTGTATGAATCTGGGACCACCAACCAGTATTCCTAATAATAGCATGAATTCTGCATTGGACATGTCTATGTACTACATTGGATTTATTCACACTATATATGCACAATGGTACGATTTATACAGTCAGGTGCAATTATTTTACACTGTTGCCATAATGTCTCCCCTTTCTATTTCCCTCAGGTTATATCACTAAGTGAAGGATATTATCACAGCTCCTTACAAAATAGCAGCCTTCCAAGAGCATCATGTCTCTGAAAAAACATACCCAACCAATTTCAAGACAATCAAGGAGAGAACCAACCTAGAACCAAGGAGAAATTTCCTAATAGTGAGAACAAGTAATAAGTGGAATGGCTTGCCTGCAGAATCTGTGGGTGTTCCATCATTGGAGATTTTTAAAAAAGAGATTGGACAGCCATTTATCTGAACTGGTATAGCGTCCCTTGCTTGAACAGGGGGTTAGATTAGATTAGAAGGCCTCCAAGATCCATTCCAGCTCTATTATTATCTTTCCTAGCAATCATCTCTGATTTATCATACATACATTTATCCTCCATCCCTTGTTTCAACTGAGGGGCCTGAAATTTTTTAGGAAGTTATTGTGTTGTTCATAAATATATTAATAGTATTTGCATGTATGTCTGCAAGGAATCCAGTCACAATTGGGTTCTAGGGTTTTGAAGATAAAATATTCTGAATGGTTCCAATCACAAATTCTCTAAAGCAGTCCCATTTCCTCCCCACTTCTGTTCACCTGATTTCTTTCTGTGGCACCCAACTTATAAAGTTCCTTTAATGAGGAAAGTAGGATTTTATCTTTGCTCATTTATTAGAAAGAGTAGATGAATGCGTAGAAAGAGAATGGAAAAGGAGAAGTAGCAGGATCAAAAAATTCCAGAATTTAATTAGGGATCCTTTCTGAATCCCAATCTCATCAAATACCTCAGTTAGTCCTGATACCAATTTTAACTGGAAATTTGTAAGAACAAAACATAATTGCATTGCATCAAATTAATATGCAAAGCCCAATGTGTCTTCCCCAATATCAACCAGAATTTTTAATGGACCAAGGAAATGCTCCATGCTTTGCCATACACATCTAGAAAAGATCCATGTACCATTTGCTAACCAGTTCTTTTTAAGTCCTTTATAATAAAATTAAACTGTTTACATACTTTAAAATGACAAGTTGTGTAAACTTGTCACAGGTTTTTTAGGAGTTAGGGTACCTAAACTTTCAATAGTGTTAGTATTATTACCATATGCTACACTAAACCTGTAGAGATTTTACTCAAGTGCTATGAATCTAAAAATTTACCCAGTCTAGCCACTTTTCTATGAAGCAGGACAATCCACATATCAAGCAATTCGCTTTTTTGGTCCTAAAACATTAATCAAGACTATATTGTATGCTATAATCACAGAATAGCAGCTCAGTGAAAAATATCTCCAGATGACTCAGGCAAGAGACTCAAATCACACTCAAAGAAAAACAAAAACAGGAATCATTAGCTCAAGATGTTTTCTTAGCAATGAAGACAACTTGTCTGCTCCAACAATGGCAATGGGTCAGGTTTGAAGAACATCACTTACCACATTTCCTTGTGTGATATTTAACTGAGGAGACTAGTCAATAGCATTCAAGAACTGTTCCACACATTTGCCCCATATCCCCCCCAATAATGATGAAGCATGGAAAAATACAAGGTAACACTGTTTATGGTGTTCTTTAAAAACCAGAAAAATTATGTTGCCACAATGTGATACATTTCCTAAAAGTGTAAGATAATGCAGAACTGACATTACAACTAATCCAGAACATATTACAGTTTCGAGTAGGCAGGTCACTTGCATGTTGGTGTTTGGCCTAAATAAAGTTAATTTGCAGAAAATCCAATACAAACTCAGTCTGACCATTCATCTTCTCTAGTTACTAATATTGACTAAGCTTTAATATAGAATAGGTTTTGCCTATGGATAAAGTTCTAAAGTAACTTCTTGACTTCTGTTCCTTTGAAAGATTATATACAGTATAATTAAGTAACTATTTTCCTATTTTTTTATTTAGTGTTAAAAAATGAAAACAAGTATCTTTTCCTCATTTCCTAATATAGTAAACCTTCCATTTTCCAAGGTGATTTAAAAAAAAAAACTCCCAAAGTTTCATTTATTATTCAAGAAGCAAGTAGAGATCATACTAAGGGAAAAAGGCTTAACTAAAGTTAATTCTTTTAATTAATTTAATTAATTCTATAATTCTTTTCTAAATGGCCTTTCCCCTCTTTTTCTCATCATCCTTACAATGTTTGCCATTTAATGGTTACATACAACCAACAAATGTTTCCTGGATACTTTTTATAAATTATGCCAATATATTTTTCTTCTCCCTGAAAATGAAAGTTCACAATAGAGAAAAAGAATATATCATAATGTTTCTCCTTAATGTGCTTCTGCCATTATGAAAGATTGAATATTTATATTGCTTTTAGCAAAAGCTCTAGCCAAAGACATTTTGAAGCTCCAGTTGACCCTTATGTTTAGAATTCATAAGAGATGAGAAGCAAAAATGTAATTATTTCACTCAGTTTGTCAACTTCCTTTGGTAGCTAGATGGATATAATTCTGAAACACACTCACTCATTGTAATATATGTACAGTAAGTAAGGAAAGAGTTCAATTTTTTAATGTGGCCTGTTCTACATATTTAACACAAAACCTGAAGTATAATTACCTATACACCACAAAGTTTTTATCTTGCCTTCATGATGGACCTGCATAACTCTATATTTTATCCAATGGCCTTGCCACAGATTCTCACTAAAGATAATACCAACCAAAGTATGTTTCAAAAGTGGCCAGAGGAAATACATATGTTTAATAAACATAATATCATGACCCCATCAGATCCCGGTTCAGAGGAAACGGACACATTGGAACTGGGACCCATCCGATGAGGATGGCACACCTCCCTTGGAATGTTTGGAGAGACCAGGGGCTAGGAATGATGCTGTCCTGGGCCCCTCAGACATTGCGGGAGGTAGTCAACCAGACAGAGAGCTGCCTGTCCCCACAGACATAGGGAAGGATTGGCTGCAAAAGGCAGTGGTGTTGAGAGGCAGCAGATCTCCTCTGATGAGGAACAGCTGCCTCCCCCCCCCCACATCTGAGGGGCAGCTAGAGTAGAGAGGAGGCAAGCTCAAAGGAGGTCTGTGAAGATGCTCTGGAGAAGGTCACCCTGCCCCTCCTCACAAGGAACACCTGGCTTGGGTTGACTTAAACAAAGGCCAGGAGAGATTGTCTTTCTCAGGAACAACTGTTTGCTTTGGCATGCACTCTCCTGGCTTTGGGAAAAAAACCTTCAGCATTGCCTTGTGTTTCTGCCTGTGCCTCTGCCCTGTGGACTTGCCTTTTGCCTTATGGACTTGCCAATGGACCCTGACTCTGGACCTGGCCCAGTGAGCCTGCACCTTGTCTTTGGGTTTCCTCTCTGCCTTTTCAAATTGGTTTTGTTGCTTACTGGCTTTTGTTTGTGGGACTGTGGGTGGCTGCCTTCAGGGGAGGGGAATTTAACAGAGCAATAGGACTCGCTGGAAGTCTACATCTGCTGAGGCAACCTAGGTCATAATAAATCAAATTCTATTTGTTTATAATCCCTTCACACACACCCAAATATACACACATTTTAATACCCAATCAATGACTTTTAAATAGAGCTTTCATTCCGTAATAGAGCCCAAAACCTCACTCCAGGCCTGCCAGATACAACTGCAATGGAATCTAGAAAAACGTGCCAACATCTTTTAATCACAGCAGAACAAGGCAGTTTGTTTTCACTTGAAGATTGCACTGGAGGGTAGAAAAGTGACATCTGAGGGTGTTAAAATACATTTATTTACACCTGTTTCTAAGTCAATTGAACAGTTTAGACAGATAAGGTCCAGGGAACCAACAAATCAGTGAAGAGAGATGAAGAGCCAAGGTTGGAGGGTGGGAGGGAGTGATATGAAAACCACAGATCCTTGAAGTTTATTTCAACAAACATAAGCAAAAAGAATTCGGACAATGGGTATAAAACCCCTCTAGGAAGAAATTGGAAGATTGAAGAAAAGGTACATTTCTATCTTTGAGGATATCTGGCTAGGAAAAAGCAGAGAAACCCACCACCAGAAGATGTAAGTCTTTCAGGGACTGCAACACAACTTGGTCTTTGCCAAGACAACACACTGCTCTTACCCAACCAAAAGGTTGATGGCTGACCAAGGTAAATCAATCATTCCATCAGGGGGACATTAATTCAGTCTGCCATCCACCACAGCGAAGCCCCAGTCCCAGGTGAATAACTACCCTTTTCCTTATTTTTTCTTGACTTTATTCAAAGAAACCATTTCGAGAATGCAGAGATTCAAAGCAACTTTCCAGGCAAGAAAAAGGCAGTTCACATTTTGTTACACAAAACCCTCCATGTTTAAACAGCTGGTATGGTCAACATCTTGTTACATGCAAGGATACTGCACATCTATCAGAAACAATTAAGTCTCCATGTCTACTTACTTCCTACTGAAATGCCCAAGAATTCTTTTTACATACTCTCAATTGCCAAAAAGGCCGGTGAGAAGGGAAGGGTGGAATAACTGATTTTTGGTGATGTAACTTTGCAGGAAGGAGCTGTTCTTCTGAACCTTTCTAAAATCATTACACCCAAGACAAAAGCAGTGTGTGACGGTTTTGTTGTTTGTTCCTTTTAGTTGCCAGCCTGTCATCAACTATTATATAAGCTGGAATAGTTTCAGCAAAGGGTTAAAACAATGCAAAGAAGTGCCGCAAGGACCAGGGCTGGGGGGTGGGTGGGAGGAAACCTGCAAGACAAGGGAATAACATGCAAAATTCAACTCCTTTTTGGTAGCAGAGATGGAAAGCGAGAATAGGAAAACCAAATCCGAGAGGAAATAGGAAGGCCAGTGGAACACAGTAATTTTGCTAAGTGAAAAAAGTCATCTGAGCATCCGAGGGAATTTTTTTTAACTCCAAAGCTCCAGAAGTAAATCAACTTACCAGGGTCGAAGTGCGAACTGAAGGCAAAGCTGGGGTTGAAAAATGAAGCCGACATGACAATAGCCAAGAGATTTGCCACCATTCCCATGGCCAAAGCAGAAAAGTGGGGAGGGGGGTTGTGGGAAGTACGAAGACGAGAGAACGAAAAGTAGATTTTAATAAATAAATAAATAAATAAACAGCAAAGGCGGTGGGCACCAGGCAGGTGAGGCGGTGGGATGCAGGGGAGATTAAAAGCTCTCACAACTCCATAAGTTGCACGGGTGTCACATTAAAAATCACCATCTCCTCTCTTCTTGACAGCACAGCCAGGGAATTCAAGACTGCAGCTCCTCCTCTTCCTCCATGTTATTATCCCGATGCGTCTCCTTCAGGTATCCACGGGATGAAGTGGGCTCGGCTAGAAATTGCCACACTTGCAAAGGGTAGCATTAGAGAGAGTCACTTAAGGAACAACCACCACCACGGCGATAAGGGCTATTTTTTGAGGCAAAAAAAATAATAATTGCAATCACCCTGGTATTCGGGGCTGCAGCGCCAAATGAAAACAAAAGACGATGCCAACAGCGAAATAAAATTATGCCGGGTCGGACTGCTTGCCGTCACCCAAAGAATGCACACAGCCTCGCGAGCGCCTGCAAGAGCCCAAAATACGGTCTCACGCACGGCTCAACCCCCCCCTTCTCCTCCCCAGGTCCGGCTTGCCACAGAGAAGGGAAGCTTTGCACCAAAACAGGAGCCTTGCACAGTAGTGGAGAGGCTAGAGCGGTGAGACGAAACGGTCAGAGGGCAGTAATAACGCCCGGGCGGGAGAGAAGCTTCCGAGCGACTGCACAACTTCAGAGCTTCGGTCGCCGGCGCTAATGGGAAAGCAAAGGCGGGAGCTGTTCCAGTGCTGACCCTGGGAGAAACTGCAACAGCAGCAACGCCATCTTGGTCCAGATCTGCCCTCCCCCGAACACTGCAGTAAGCAGCAGGAAAGGAGCGGGGCCGGGCGCGAGGCGGGAAGGGGGGGGGGTGGAGTGTGGGAGCGCGAGAAGAGAGGCGGCCGGGCAGCGCTTGTCCAGGTGCCACGGTTTGGCGCGCGCCGGGGCGAAGAAGGGGCGTCGCTGCACGTGCAGTCAAGTGTGACCCGGCTGAGCTCGCGCGCTCGCGCTCGCGCGCGCCCTCCGTTCCAGTGCGAGCGGAGGGGGTGAGGGGGGCGCCCTGGCTGCGCGCGCACGTTGCCCGATTCAAGCCGGCCGGCCGAAGCTAGCGTGCTTCGCTCTCTTCTTCCCCCCCCCCCACCCGCCCCGCCACGCGCTCCTCATTCCCGGACGCAGTAGCGCCACGAGCTTCCCGCTCGGCGCGAGCTTTCGAACCGTCTGGACCGGGGCCACGGCACGTCCGCTTGCGCGCTTCGAAGGCGTTTTGGAGCCTGAGCGGCGCCCTTGACTGATGCCGGGTTCGCCCAACGGGGGTCGTGGTTTTTCGGGCTACGTTGGCTTAAGCGGGCGATTTTTAAAATTATTATTATTATTATTGGGGTTGGGTTTTTGTTTTTTTTTTTTTTTTTTTTTGCAAAATCGGCGCACTGCGAATCTTCAGCGCGACGACGCTCGCCTCTATTTCTGGCGCTCTTGCAGGTAGCAGGAGTTATAGCGGGAAAGGGGTATGGGACTCTTGTGAAAATCACAGGGCCGATCTCCGACATCCTCCACGCAGCGTTCATATCTAACTCCCCCCCCCCTCCCGATTTCCACATGGTAGATAACGGTAGTGGGCTGGGGTGCTTTCTTGTTTCTGCGGTGTGATGCATGCATAGTACACAATCATCGGGTTGTGTCGGCTCTCCTATTTAATTCATGATGTGAGCCCCCCCCCCAAAAAAAAGCTTTGATCCAAAGTCTACAGGGGCAAATGGTGTCAGGTGGCAATTTTTGCCCACAGGTCTAGCATACCCCAAACCTTTTCCAGACTGATGGGTCAGAATCCGTCTCCCATTGCTGCCAGCCAACACCTGGTTGAAGCTGGCTAGGGATTATGGGAATTCACCAGTTTAAGAAAAGCGCCCTTGCTAGCTCTACATACTCTGCGCAGGCAGGTCAACTTTTTAATATGATGTCATGATGTAGAATGTTCAGGTATGCTTTAATCGGGCTGCTTTTGACATATTTTTAAACCTTTTATCAGTCATTTTGCATGCCTACTTGGACCAAGAAACAGGACCAAGATTTATTATGGAATAAATCAATAACAACACGAGTGTTTAGACCATCAGGATAGCATAAGGGTGGAGAAGAAAGCACACAATACACAGAAAATCCAAAACTAGCATTGAAAATGACAAGCAATTCCCCTGCCCCCAGTGTCCCTGGAAACACTACTAAGGTGCACCAATCAGTGTGAGAATTTTCCAGCAGTAGACCGTTCAAATAAGTTCCAGCATTCACACATAGAGTGAAAGGGAAAATGGAAAAGGAGAGAAGGAGCAGAGACTGGCATCCTTTCAATTTAGTAACAGGATTTCCTTCCCCTTTGCTAACCTGTGTGGATGAGCTTCGCCAAGGGATGAAAGTGGAACTCCTGCCTGGAGACCCAAGGAAAAGTGCTTGTTGGAGTCCTAAGCAGGAAGATGTTGGCAATGTGTTCAGTGTATCGTGTGTATTGAAAAGCCAGGCTTGTTTTGCACAAAACACACACTTCTTCTTCAAAGCCCCCTTCTCCATTGTTATTCCCATCAGAAATAGATGGCAGGGAGCAAATATTACACCATCTTCTACCAGTGTCTGGGAATTTACATACAGGAGCTAAGACATGGTAGCTTAGTCGTGTCCAGCAACCTGGATGCTGATACAAATGGGGCAGTTCTGAATTTGTAGGCAATTTAAAAAGAAAACAAAAAGGGTCTCCATGCGAAGTAATTCTACCTTCACCAATAATCTAGTAATAAGGATTAGAAATACTGAAGATTGCCAATGACCTTCAAGACAGAATGGATTTAAACAAATCGCCACACTCAGTTGCATCCACTAACTGCTACCCTATGTCAGGTGCTGAAATCCAGTGTTGTCAACATACAACACTTCTAATTTACCAAAGTACAATTGTCACCATTTTGAATTTCCCATGCAGGAATCTGGCCTGATGGCAGATCCCATGGGAGTTACGATGAACATACATTCTGTTGCTCATCTTTGTGGATGGGAGTATTATGTTGACCTAAAACCAGGATTGAAGAACTGGATGCTCTCAGATGAAAAGAGATTAAGATTTATTTGTCTTGAGAGCTACCTGAATTAGAACCCAATGCCAGAATGTTTTCAGCATCGTATACATTATATACTCATGTGCTGAAAACGTGATGAAATTTAGCAAGGAGGCTGTATCTTACAGTCTGTTTTAATGTTTAAAGTTTGGCGTCCTAGTATGTACAATTAATTTTTCAGAGAATCAGGCTCGCAAAGAACATGATGCTGCAGATGTCATCTTACCATAAATAGATCTTGTTAGAAGAGGGGAGGGAAATAAAGGTCTCCTTATGAACAAATGTTCTTTGAACATACCCCTGATGCTTTTCAAACTTACTCTTTTTTCCTTCCTGGGGTACAAGATAATATTGCATTGTATGCAGCTACAATTCCCACTTGTAAAAATCAGAATGCAGAACTCTTAATGGATGGTTATTGAAGCAGTTTGCCTGAGTGGGAGCAGAAATGCTTAGAACACAATCTGCTTTTAAATAATATTCCTTTTCATCAGTAAGAAGGCAGCTGCCTCTTCAAAGTTAAGAAAAACGGATTTTATTCTTTGGAGAACCCCCCCCCAAGGAAA
Organism: Myanophis thanlyinensis; assembly: GCA_017656035.1. Classification (NCBI taxonomy): domain Eukaryota; kingdom Metazoa; phylum Chordata; class Lepidosauria; order Squamata; family Homalopsidae; genus Myanophis; species Myanophis thanlyinensis. The sequence continues at coordinate 5,223 of JAEANM010011969.1, read as the reverse complement.
AAAAGGGAGAATAAATCCCAGAGAACTATTGACAACTTCAGAGAGAGCTAGATTCTTAATTTGGTTTATTGAGCTGTCTCTGTTGTCTGTAAGGATTTCTTGAGAGACCTTGAATCCTACAGCCTCCATCTCCAACTGGTTAATAATGGAACTTTACGTCCCTGAGCCTCTCCACTGGGGGCTTCTGCAAATAGCGTGGATAAAATATGGGGTAAATTTTGAAGATAGCCAAATGTCTATAAAAATCCAGGCCAGCCTAAAACTCCCCTCAAGCCAACCCAAAAACTAAGTTGGCCAAAGTGCAGGCATAATAAATTCCTTCCCACTGGGGGAGAGGGGGAGGATACAACTTACAACCACAATTGAGCCCACAATTTCTATTGTTAAGTGAAACATTTGTTAAGTGAGTTTTGGCCTATTTAAGACCGTTCTTGCCACCGCTGTTGAGTGAATCACTGCACTTGTGAACTTAATAACACAGTTGTTAACGTGAATCTGGCTTCCCCATCGACTGTCAGAAGATCACAAAAGCTGGTGACATGTTCCCCAAATACTGCAACTGTCATAAATATGAGTCAGTTGCCAAGCATCTGAATTTTGATCACATGACCATGAGGATGCTTCAATGATCGTAAGTGTGAAAAGCGATCCTAAGTCACTTCTTTCAGTGCTGTTGTAACTGAATGGTCACTAAACTTGTAAGTCGAGGACTACCTGTATTGATTCCACATTCTGCCTGATCAGCACAATCAGCAGCACCTAAAGCTTTGTCAAACCTCTCTGAGCATGACCTCAAAATACACCATAGGCATGTTTAAATATCACGTCTCTTTATGATTTTCATTTAATCTCCAGTCCATTGCAAAGGCTCATTAGAGTCATTATTTTGCAGTTTGAGTTTTAAAGACTAGCTTTCCTATTTCAGCCAGTAACATTTTTGCACTTGACATGTAGGATACAGTACTTTGGATGATGATATCTTGATCTATCCAACTTTTATTGGCTACTTTAGGCTGCTTGCAGGGGACATGGCCTTCGCTCTGGTTGCTGAGCGTTTCCTCAACAGCCATTTTGACTCATATGGTAGGAAAGTTGGAATTACTATATCAGATGCATCTGCCATGTAGCCCTCAATTATACAGGTTTAGCACCATTTTGAAGGGGCACCTAATCTCAAGGCCAGCAATAGGGCAACTGATAGATCAGAGGCGCAGAAGGAGGAACTACAGTATGATGGAAAGGAGAGCTCCACCCCTACTCCCCAAAGTATAGTCCACATATCTGTTATGTCAGCCAGATTACTTTTGGACTAGGAATGAAGCAAAAAGACTACAACGCATCCCCTCTAACAGCCCTCATTCAGGTAAGGAGGGATCAGCACTAGACAAACAATCGGGAAGAAGACAGCAGTGAATAGCAATAGCACTTAGACTTATATAGCATTTTATAGTGCTTTCCAGCCCTCTCTAAGTGGTTTACATAGTCAGCCTATTGCCCCCAACAAACTGGGTCCTCATTTTACCCACCTGGGAAGGATGGAAGGCTGAGTCAACTTTGAGTCTGGTTGGATTTGAACTGCCAAATTGCAGACAGGCATCAGAAGTAGCCTGCAGTACTACACTCTAACCACTGTGCCACTGAGGTGAAGGAACCACTATGGAGGAAATCCCCCCCCCCCCCAAAAAAAAACCTGGCAGGGTAAGTTACTGCATATAAACAGGCAGCAAAATCCCACACTCTACTGATGTTGTTACTTAGTTGGGTAATGAAACATCTGCAAGAAAAAAAAGCCAAGAGCACCAAGGCTACCTAGTTTAACCCTGAGCTACAGGTATTTCCTTCTATTGGAACTCCTCCACCACTTAACAATTGGTCTGTGTGTTTCTTACAAGCATAAGCCCTGCTCTAGATACAGCAGTAGCGTGTCATATCCTGACAGCAGAGCTGGTTTCCCATCAAGCTGAGTAGGCAGCTGTTTCAGGCAGCCTCTTTTGGATGTCAATAAAAAATGGTGCTTTTAATCCCAGGAAAAGGGGGTGCATTCAAAATAACCTGAACCCTCTTTTAGGAATTATGGAAGAGAAAAACCCTTTGCTGTTCTGCTGAGATGACTTTTTTTTTTTCCAGGGCATCAGTGCTGCATACAAAAGCAAAGGGCAGGTTGTTGCAAGGAGAGAGGGGTGAGAATATAGTTTCTCTGACGTAGATGTGAAGGAAGAGGTATGGGCAAGAATCTGGAACCAAGGGGAATAAAATGTTCAAATGGTGAGGCATTGCTGCAAAGGAAAGTGGCTTTTTTTTCATATGTTCAATCCTCTCCAAGTCTGCAGGTTTTTTTTGGCAAGGCTTTTCTGAAGAGGTTTGCCATTGCTTCCTTTCTAGGGCTGAAAGAAAGTGACTGGACCAAGAGCATCCAACTCAGGCAGGACTAGAACTCCCAGTTTCTACCCTAATACCTTAATTGCTACACCAAGCTGGCTGGCTGGCACCAAAGGAAAGCAGTGTAGTTTTAATAACATTTAACTTCTCTGTTTACTTTCTCTTGTCTGCTCTGAAAACAGCTTATAAATATTGTCCCTCTGGATTAGTAGAGAAATAGCCATGCAGTCTTTAAGCAAATAATTAATAATATAATAATAATGTTTATAGTTTACATGTTTTGTCTAAGCAAGTTGTTGTGCATAACACTAATATATCTCAAATCTCCCCAGACCACAAAAAAGATTGCTAAGTGATAATGGCTTTGGCATCAATATGTTCTCTTTGGTATCCAATTCATTCTCTTGAAGAAAGACAAATGTGTGTGTTTTGTCAATACGGCAGGCATCAGCAAAGACAGCCTCTATTTTAGGCTGTTGCCCTGGATATTCGGCATGCCTGTAAAATCTATATCTATCAAGTCTGCATGCATCAATTTACCAGCTTTGCATGCAATACAGAAAGATCTCACGTGTTTACTTGCAATTTGTTCTGGATATTACCTACAGTCGCAGTACACAAGCTGCTTCCCACATGCAAAATACACATTCCCACAAAAGAGAGTTCTGTTTCATATTACGGATACTTCAGACCTTCCCTTTATTCTATGGGTAGAAAATTGATTCCTTTAAAAAAAAAGACAGAACTGGAAAATTAAACAAGATCAGAAATGAAGCTGGGAAAAGACAAAACTAACATTTCATGTAGCCTCTGACTGAAGTTTGAATTTGTCAGAAATATGGAAGATGGCCAGATAATTGATTAATTAAATTAAAATTAATTAATTAAAATTATCATTTAAGAGGAATAGCTAAAAAAATCTAGCTAGGGAATGTATTAGGATTATCTTCTTTCTCTCAGTTGTGTGCTCTTATGATTTCCTATTTCTCTGTATAAATGAGGACATAGGCATTATAATCTGGGTTTTGTATTCCTGATTTCAGGTTGATGGGGAAAATATTATTCTGGTTGTGATCTTAAACTGCAACATTGTCTGTCTCTTTTATAACAGACCAGCAACATCCTGTGGCTGGCCTGGATCACAGCATTCCCTCTCTCTTTTTTAATTTACAGACTTTTATCTCTGATTTTCTTTTCAAAATAAAATTTGATTTTGTTAACTCTGGTGAGTTTGATTACTTTTCCATAAGGGCAAGAAGAGCTGAAATTCCTAATCACATATCTATATGCCAATAGCCAGGAAATTGCATTATAGAAATCATCATCATCATCATTATATACATAACAATGTGAAATCAAAACTGCTAGTTCTTTAGCTGGTGTTGGCCCTCATATACATCAAGTTCTTCCCAAGAACTTTGGATGTCATAAAATATTAATGTGGTATGTGTCCAGGGTCCAAGCAATATTGCTTTTTGTAATTGACACTATCTAAGAACCATCCAAGGTTTTTTGGTATGGTCCAGTGTACCAATAAACATGGATCACCAGAGCCAGTTTATGCCATAATCTTTCAACTTCAATTTTCAGATCTTGATACTTTCTGATCTTCTCCAGTTCTTTGTTTTCTATTCTACTATCATTTGGTATTGCCACATCAATTATTTGCGTTCTTCTTTTAAACCATAGTTACTGTGATGTGTTATGAGCCAAAACTTTATCTGTTTATATTCAGAAATCCCACAACATTTTAACCTGTTCACATTTTTAATTACTTTTTCAACACCATGTTCCCACCAATTTTCACTATCAGCACATGATAACTTCTATAGAAGTTCCAGGGAATCATTTGGGCAACTGCGTCATGTCATTGTTTATTACCAGTTTCTGAAATCTTCTAGACTGACCTGAGTTATAATCTACTATACAAGGAGATTATTATTATAGTTTTCACATAATGGGCCAGCTATTCAGACTGGACTTGATACATCCATCCATCCATCCATTCAATACTTCCCAAGGACATGTGATAGGTAGATGTTTTTGTTTGATGGAATTAAAATGTTCCAAAACTGCTTTTTGCGATTGACTGATGGGGATTTTTCATTGCCAATTCAGATTGGACTTGGCACCCCCATCCACTGAGTCCTTCCCAAGGACACAGGATAAGCTGTTCCAAATAAAGTTGACATTCTCAGTTGACTGATTGGGATTTTGTCAATGCTGATAGAGTTTAAGTGGTGCTCCAGATGTTTTGGAATTGCATTCAAAGCACTATTTATACTATGTTTCTTTCTATTGCCACGGTCATTCTACTTCTATTTGCAGATATTTATATTTTGTGGTTTTCTCTGGCTTCTTCTCTTCTCTCTTGCTGTCTTCATATGCTACAATGTCCAGACTGTCTTTCTTATCAACAATTGTTAAGTCTGTGTTGTTATGTGGCAAATGCCTGTTTGAATTCTAAATAACCAGAGCACTTTAGTTTTCTTCATTTTCTATTACTTGATCTATTTTATAGTCCCACCAGTTCTTGCTTGCAGGCAAACAATATTTCCTACGGATATTCCAATGCTGCTTTGTATGCAGTTGTTTGTCATATATCATTGTTACTTTGTCATGTTGCTGTTTGTAGTCAGTCTGTGCAGTTCTTGCAGCAACTAACTAGGTAATCCATTGTTTCTTCACCTACAGAGGTGGCATTTGCTATCTGTTGCTGTCTTCTCAAGTTTGGCCTTGTATGCATGTTCTTAATGTCAGCCAGAATTAGAATAGAATTCTTTATTGGCCAAGTGTGATTGGACACACAAGGAATTTGTCTTCGGTGCATATGCTCTCAGTGTA
>JAEANM010011968.1:0-15025 GCA_017656035.1 Myanophis thanlyinensis | reverse complement strand
TGTATATGCGTGTGTAAATGTATATATATATACATTTTATCTCCTTCTTTTACATATATCTGGACCTCGAATTTTTAGTTATATATATCTATTCGGGTCTTTTCCCATGTAAGTTTCAGAATCTCTTCACAACGTTTCGGCGAGATGTCACTCGCTATCTTCAGGCTGGTGCCTTCTGCTTCAAGCCAGAGCAAGAAGTGTGTGACTGAAGCTGTTGTATCTCTATAAATACTGGTAGGAGGGCTTGGTGTGCTGGGCTGGTTGGCTGCGCTGTTGCCTCTTGATTAATTGATGGAAAAGGCAACAACACCAATCCCCCTCTCCAGACCCAGGCTCAAACCCATCCTGCTTCACCAGCTATTACACCCCCCAATCCCAAAGCCAACCAAGCTGACACACAGGCAAAAGGGAGCTATGTTGTTCCCTCCCATATTTGGGTAACCAAGTATCTCCACAAAAATGAAACATATATATTTTTGTGTGGAGATACTTGGTTACCCAAATGTGGGAGGGAACAACGTAGCTCCCTTTTGTCTTTCAGCTCATCTCAAGAGACTATCCAGCCAGAAATTAGCGACAACAGTGTGCCATATATATTGGTTAATTCTTTTTACTGCTGGTATTTTTAAAAATTCAGAAATTTTTAAAAATTCAAAAATTCCTCCTACAGTTGGGTAAATATAAATATATAAAAACATATAAGTATGCTTGGTGAAGGCTGCTGAAGGGGAAAAGAGCCTGTGGCCTAGAGGTTAATCCAACTGCCTACGGTGCAGGAGACCCAGGTTCAAATCCCATAAGCATATGACCAGCTGATGAGAGCAAATAAGCTCGAAATAGATCTATACTGGCTTCCCTGAATTTTTAAAAAATACCAGCAGTAAAAACAATTAACCAATATATACTGTTGTTGCTAATTTCTGCCTGGATAGTCTCTTGAGATGAGCTGACATTAAGTCCATCAATTAATCAAGAGGCAACAACGCAGCCAACCAGCCCAGTACACCATGCCCTTCCTCTAGTATTTACAGAGACACAGCAGCTCCGGTCACACACTTCTTGCCCTGACTTGAAGCAGAAGGCATCAGCCTGAAGATGGCGAGTGGGATCTTGCCAAAATGTTGCAAAAAGATTCTGAAACTTACACGGGAAAAGACCCGAATAGACCTAGACCTGCATACCTACACCCGTGAAAATCTACGAAAACAAATATATATATTTTCACGGGTACAGGTATGCAGATCTAGATCTAGGTGTGTTCGGGTCTTTTCCTGTGTAAGTCTGAGAGTATCTTCGCAATGTTTTGGTGAGGTCCCACTCGCCATCTTTAGGCTGGTGCCTTCTGCTTCGTGCCAGTGCAAGCAGTGCAAGCATTTTTGTTCCGACCCAGGATATTATAACACAAGACCCAGGATATCACAACAACAAAACTAACAAGGCCATCACACAGCCCATTATACCAACATCAACTCCATCAACCAATCAAGACCAGCCAAGCACACCAACCCCCCAACAGTATTTATAGAAAGACGGCAACTCAGATCACACTTTGCTCACACTAGCGTGAAGCCAAAAGCACCCGCCTGAGGATGGTGAGTAGGATGTTGCTGAAACGTCGCTAAGGTACTCTCAATCTTACATGGGAAAAGACCCGAACACGCCTAGATCTACATATATATATATATATATATATGAACAATAAACTTTTTGTTACCCCAAGTACTAATAAATGTTACCATTTCCTCCTCAGTTTTATTTAACAAAGGTGTATTCTTCCTTCTCTGTAAAGTTTGTACATATTGTCATAAATTTATGTTGATCTAAAGGAACTTTTTTTTCTACAACTGGCTTTTATCCAGATGAGGAATATATTTCTATGAGATTAATATGACTAGTGATACAAAAGTGAAATCTAACATCTTCGGTCTCTTGAATATCATGTCTATTACTATACATAGGAGGTGCTTTCTTCATGAATGGAGGGCTATTTAAATTTATCGATAGAATTGTAACCCAGAAGTCAATATGATTGTGGAAATGATAGATTTTTACTGACTTCCTTCTCCTCTTGCCACCATCTCCTAAAATTGGTTACTGGGAAAGTCAAGTCAGTTTCCTAGGCATTGTTGTACAATTGCCTAAAAAAAAGTATAATTGGCAGCTATAAATTCATTTAGCTCTTGAATCAGAAGGATGGGACAGACCATGGATAACCTAACTCTTTAACTAGTCCATGGATATATCGTTCAGATTCTGTCATGTTTGCCAAGGATTCGTCTCCTTCTTCCGCCTTCTGCACCAAGGAAAAGAAGGGAAGATGTCAAGGAATGAGGAGCCAAGATAGCTTCTGACTGAGAGCGCTGCTGAAGCAATGTGGGTTGAAGAAGAACTAGTTTCCACAGTGTTAATTTTTACTCTGCAGCTTGGTCTACAGCCTCTCAACCCTAAGCAGGTGCGACACTGTTGTGAAACAGAGGATTATGAGATTGTAGGGTCAGGGCCGTAAGGAACACAAGCCACTATAAAGAGAAATATAGCTTTTTAAGCAGTGGTGGAGTTCAATTTTTTTACTACCGGTTCTGTGGGTGTGGCTTGGTGGGCATGGCTGGGGGGGTCATGTGACTGGGTGGGCAGTTTCTGTAAGCAGAACAATAAAGATTACACTAGAAACAACACCAGTGTTTTTTTCTTGCCTTCCTTAGAGGATTAAGCCTGTAAAGTGGAAAAAATCAAAAGGAGATTTCTTCTAATAACTGGTTCTCCAAACTGCTTAGAAAATTTACTACCAGTTCTAGCAAACCTACTAGAACCTGCTGAATTTCACCTCTGTTTTTAAGGGTAGCTAAAACTCCTGATTTTATTGAGTCTTATTAAAAGGATAAAACAAGACAACGAATGGATAATGTGAATAAGTATGCAAGCAAATGCTACAAATAGTTATATTGCGTATATTAAGATTGGTATATATGGACATAACAAGATACATGATGTACACTATGCCAAAGAAAGACAGGAAAATTTGCTTCATTTTTCTGGCATCTTATCTTATACAAGGAATAAGACTATTGTGCTATTTCCACAGTATACAGTTTGAGAATTTTTAATGCAACCCCCCAACCCCTAAGGCCGTGATGGCGAACCTATGACAGGTGGCACACAGAGCCATCTTGCTTGGCACACAAGCTGTCAGCCAACTTAGCTCCAGCTGAGCATGCACATGCAATTGCACATGCACACATGCGTGATTGCAGGGATCCAGCTGGTTTTTGGGCATCTGCTGTGCATGCACACACAATTACTCATGTGTGTGTGAGTGCTTGTGCACAGCAAGCATGCAATGCATATGCAGATGGTGTGGTTGCACATGCAGCACACATGGAGGAGCCGCACACAAGTGCAGATGGCACATGCACTTTTTGGCACTCGGTAAGTAAAAGGTTCGCCACCGCTGCCCTAAGGCATTCTGATTTATGGAAACAAACAATTCCCTCCGCAAAAGAAACAAAACAAAATAAAATGTCACTATCTGATTATATGCTAAATGTAACTTCAAATACCCTCACTTTTTTTCTTCTGTCAGTTGTGTATAGTTCTTATATTAAAATAAACATATTAGGTGAGTAGCCAAATGAAATATATCAACCCTTAAGAGATACCAAGTGAGCTAAAGAGTAAATTAAAAAAAATCATTTATATATTTTTATAATAATTAAATTGAAACAATTAGTCATTTTCTTATACAAATTGCTTCTATTTCAATTCAACAGACCAGGACGGAAAACTGAAACATAAGATAAAAGCAAGGAACACCAAGAACACTGAACTGCTGCTAAAAATGTTGGATTTAAGCCTCTATCAGCACCTGATATACTTGGACAACTGAATACCTGATCATACAAAACTTGCTGACCACATTAGCTCTAGATCTTGTAAGGTTATTGGACTAGGAAAATGTCCTAAAAGAATGCTGCACTAATTGCAACTGAGAAAAAAACAATTACCAAAGCACAGATTGAGCTTCTGCTATTGCTAGTGCCCATTAAGAAACCTGCTGAGAAGGCATCAATGTTCAAGTGGTTGGTCCAGAAGATACTTGGGGGATTGATCAAAGAGCTGAAACTACTTGTGATGACAGGTCTCCAAATGCCATTATTCCAATCAAAAGAAATACTCATGAGTTTGTTTAACTGGTTGAATTAGAATTCAAGCCATTTTATTGTTGGTAATTCTGCTGAAAGGTGCATACCCATTTTAGATCTTTATTAAGATGTAAATATCCGAGAGAATCCTTTATAAATTGAACTTTGTTATAGGACAAAAATAACTTTTTTAGCTGATTTAAGATGAAAAGTACATAGTTGTTTTAGATAAGACAGCAGAAAGCCAGTATTTGTTGCACATTAAATAACAGCTAAACTCAGATGATATTTGCCTTTGATAAGTATATTGTTCAGGATTATTACATTCAAAGCAGACTGGAATTCTCGAGAAATCCTTCAAAACAAATACTTCAAACCCTTTTGTAAATTAGATTAATAGAAGAGAAGACAGACTAGGGCATTATATTATAAACCAGTCTGTATATAGGCAAGAATTGGCTGCAGGATTCTGCAAAGAAACATGAGGATTACAGTACAGAACCCCACTGAAAAATCTGTTTTACAGCAATTTTGGAAATGAGAACTGCAGTTTCATAGTGCAGATGTTTAAAAGTTTATAGAGTTTATTATTAAATCTTGACTGACTTAATTAAGAACGTATGATCTGAATTTTGGATTTTGCCAGCATGGTTACCATGTTTCATGATTTATAGCTGTATGAAGAAGGAAATGGGATTTGATTGTCAGTCCTTTTATCATCTTGTCCAGCTCTATACAGTAAAATTTCCTCCTCAGGGGAACCAGATAAAGCAGAGCTCCTCTTCCACCTCCTTAAGAGCTTCACTGGTGGAGGGCAGAGCTAGAAGAGAAATTCCTTCTATAACACACAGCTGTTAAAACAAAGGAAGTGGCGCTTTACAACAAGGGTGGGGAATCTTTTGGGACTCACAGGCTGCCAGTACTTGCTTGCTTCTTAGAATTACTCCTCATATTTCCATCAGGATCTCAAGGCAGGACACAAAGTCACTTTCCGTGAAATAGGTGCCCAGACAACTCTGATTAATAAATAAAATAAATAGTGCTCTTTCCTACCATAACAACCTTGTGAAAAAGATTGAACTGAGAGAGAATGACTGCCCCAAAGGCACTCATTGATGACTTTGAGTGAAGTTGAGACTGGATCTCCCTAATACTAGTTAAACACCCTAGCTCACACATCATATGGTGCGGAAAGATGCAACAGCGACTCTGCACAGGCATTTCACCATATTTACCTGTGAACACACAAACTGACACACCCTCCCATGATCTCAAGTGTAGCTGAGACTGCTAGATTGAGGAGGTAAAACCAGCTCCTCCACCCGCTTGTCTGTTTCCTCCTCACTTACCAGCATTGAAAACTGCTAATTTTGGAGAAAGCCCAGCAGCCATAAAGTCATCAGTGCAGCAAGTATTAAGAAGTCTGTTACGAAGGTACTAATAACTACAGCATGCAATGCTCAAAGCTTAGCACTGAAAGATGTCTGCGCTGCTGGGCCTCAAAAAAATAAGCAGTCTTTTAAACATGGACAGCAGGAACAGCCAACACAACCCTTGAAAGTAGGGGATGAATAGAGAGAGACTAAGAACATTTCTCAATATGTCTTTGTTTTGAAGGTACAGTGCTATCCTTTTATAAAATGTTTCCATTCACCACAGTTACTCTGCCTTACCACAGTTTCTAAGTAAAATACTGTATTTGGAGAGGCAAAAACATCTGAAGGGGCCTACTTTATTTATTTTCTATTTATACAGCCAGACTTCTTTGGTGACTACATCACCAAAGTAATCCTAGGTGGTGAATAAAATGTAAAATTCACAATATTAATAAACAAAAAACGTAATAAAAAAGAAATAGCAGCTAGTAGCAGCCAGCACCTTAAAACAAAATAATGAACTGGGCCTCCCTAACCACCAGTAACCACACAAATATTTATAATAATGCAAGCTTTAAAAATGTATAGACCTAGGAACTTTCTTTTTAGGGAGAAAATCAAATGGAAAGACAAGTTTTCACAGAAAAAGTGACAGCATGGGTAAAGTTTAAAAGTATCTTCTCATTTCAACTTAATTTTCACATTCTTCTTTAGATTGAATACATTAAATATACCTTCAATATTCCTCAAGTTTCTGATTTAGCCACCAGATGTCAGTACTTTATGCTTTGTTGAAATTTAGCTTCATGGTGAAAACATTGATGTGAATTATTTCTATTAAAGCTTTGATAAAGTTTGTGTGCATCAACAAAGGTGAACAAAGGTGGTACAATGCCCAACATTTTGGAACATTTTTTTTCTTCTTCTAACAAATGCAAAAGGCTTAAATGAAAGTCAGAATACAAGCATAGAAAAGATCTACTTAGGAATACTTTAAATGTATTTGAATAAATAATTTGCAAGTATGAAGGAAATAAAAAGGCTGACAGAAGAGAAGGTGCCCAACTACTATCATTAATAACACAAGCATCATGTTACAAGAACTCAAAGCAGTAATTACTGACAGAGAGTACAAATAATATGTTGAAAGAGTTGGGAAAAACTAACTACAACACATCTGTAACCAGTATATATTGATTTATCATTTAATCCAGGCAATTTAAAATTCTTTCAACTGTTCTAGAATTAGCAATCCTAGCATTCTAAATTAATCTGTGATGTGTACAATTTGTGATTATCTTTAGAACTAGTGTGTATGAGCAAAAAAAGACATTCTCATGGTCAATTCAGTATCATTTCCAGAACAGAGGATTCAAAATATATACATAATTTAAAATTTAAACATTTTAAGAAATATTCGTAGAATGATTGCATTTTACTCTCCCAAACTATGCATCCTAGTAACCAATAATTGTAATTCAGGTCAATAAAAAGATGATTAAAAACTCTGTCATATTAGGGCATCATAAAATCAAGACAAGGAAAAAAATTGGAAAATAAATCTTTTGGTTTTCATGGTGGCAGTTGAACGATTTTCCATTGGAAGTGCACCAACAGTACTATACTGAATCAGATTTTTGCAAAGTAGAACTCATATTTACAATTTTGTAATGTACTAATGATATTGAGACCTTAGTTGTATCCTAGTTCTGTCTCCAAGTTACATGTCATCTTTGCATACTCCAACCACCTGCTCAGGCAGAAAACCATATACTGTACCATTTCAGACAATCTCTTCTTAAAAACTTCCAGTTGGAGCATTCACAACTTCTGGAGGCAAGTTGTTCTAACTTTCTCCTTAGTTCTAGGTTACTTCTTTCCTTGACTTTCCATCCATTGCTTCTTGTCCTGTCTCCAGGTGCTTTGGAGAATAGGTTGGTACCCTATTCTTTGTGGCAACCCTGAGATATTGGAACACTGTTATTATGTCCCCCCTAGTCCTACTTTTCATTAAACTAGACATACCCAGTTCCAGCAACTATTCTTTATACTGTATGTTTTAGCCTACTCATCTTTGTTGCTCTTCTCTGCACAGGATATTTCCCTATCCTGGCATAGGGAAATTTACTCTTCCATGAGGTACAGTTATCTGGCCTTTTTTTATTTAAAACAAAGGTCTCATTTGAGTCAAGCATATCAATTATTGGCAATAATACAGAAATTGTTCCCTGTTGCCTTCTAGGATGAGTTTACAACTTCCTAATGTAGACTACAGTTATGGTATTTTTTTCATAGTTTCTCATCCAAACACTAACCAGAACTGACCTTATTTACCCTCAAAGTCCAAACAACCCTAAGTCCATATAAACTTTCTTAAAACCAACACCAGCACTGGATTGGCATAGGTTCAATTAAATTAAACAATTTTAAGCAACTACACATACTTTCAGATAGCAATGGAACTCTGAACTTCCAACAGCCTAAAGCAGTATTTCTCAAACTCAGCAAGTGGAAATCATTGCTGGCTGGGGAATTCTGGGAGTTGAAATCCATGCATCTTAAACTTGCCGAAGTTGAGAAACATTGATTTAAAGTTTCTAATCTGTCTTCATGGACAGCCTCCACATACTATTAATATACAATATTAATAACAGTCAGGAACAGAAGTAGTCAGAAGATGAAATCTTTCTGAAATTAAAAATAGCTGAAGGCCAGTGTCTCAACAAGCCAGGACAACAAAAGCAAAATAAGGTTCACAAGAAATACAAAGAATAACTAAGATGTAGCTGCTGGCAGCTGGGCATAGTTCAATGATTTTTAGTATTGGAGATTATGGAAGTTCAAGGTTTGGTAAGTTTGAAACTTTGCTATTCGAGTTTAATTTTGTGAAATTACAAAAACAACTCAGGCAACATGTTATTCCTATAGCTACTGAGCTTTTTATCAAAACAAAAAAAATACAGCAAGATAATTTTGCATAAATGCAAATCAGTCAAAATAAACCTTTCTCTGAGTTTCTACCTAGTTTATCTGTAAATGCTCAACCACATTTACATTCACATAATATCTGTGAAGCATTTGCTCCCGTGTCCATACAAAACACATTCATGCCTATTCGTTTATCATGTAGACAACACTAACTAGGCCCTATAATCCTTCTTTTTATTTTGGTAAATAACTGACTGCCTCATGACTTAGAGAAAAATTAATCCACTGATAAAACTGATTAGTTTTTCTGCTGTAAGGCTCAACATTCAAAATTAGAGGCCAGCAAATAATTACACCCAACTGGCAAACATTGAATAAAGTTAAATAGACATGCCTTTGGTATGCTTCACACTCCCATTTGCCCATCTTAAACAAATGAATGATAATAATGGAATGTTTACTTTGTGTCATACAACATAGTTCTCTGCTAATGATTCATTTCAAATACAAACATTATTTGAATTATAGGATGTGCCATAGCCACCCATATCTCTTTTCTTCTTTTAATTAGATTCACTTTGGTTATTTTATATTTAGTGCAAACCATTACTGATCACTGCATCCAGCCAGAACACAATTGCACACATGGGTTCTACAAATACAATTTACACAGCAATACACAAGAGTGGTTTGCCATTCAGCATGGAGGATATGTACAGACAATAGATTATAGTTCAGATATACTGGTATTGATACTTCAGTTCATGTCATCATTAAATTAATTCTACATCTTCTCATAGAATATTCACAAAGGTTTACAACAGGATGCATGCAAGATGCCGTTACATAAATTCTATGCCTTCTTTTAGATTACTCATAAAAATAGTAAAATAAATAAATCTTATTTAGAAGGGGACAATTGCTCCAGAACTATATCACGAAAGGGTTCACTAGCTTTTGTTTATTATTTGAGTGGTTTCTTGAGTAAAAAAAGGACTTTCAGCACTGTATGGATTTAATTGTAAAAGGTAGTATATTTGTTACATATTTGACAATGAAGGATATTCAAATAATGATAGGTTATATAAATAAATTAGATTTTATGGAACCTTTTTGACAGAAATCTACTTTCTCCAAAATAAGCAGCTTACAGAGTATACATTTACATTGATATTATAACACAAATAGTGCAGTTATTTAGTACTGTTTGCAAGAATGAGGACATTACAATTTTACTCAGGGTTATACAAAAATCTGAAGATTAATAAAGCAATGGGCAAGACTTCAAAATCTTCCATTTGTCATGAAAATAATCTTCCATTTGTCATAAACTTGTGATTTTGTGACTTGAAATCACTCAAAATGCCAGATCATATATCACTTGAACGCAAAACAGGTTATTTTAATTAAAACACATTATTAGATACTGTAACACAGTTAATATTACAACTGAAATCAGCTTTTTTATGACAAATATTATTATTTTCAGTTTTCAATTAAGATGCTTTGGTTTTGTTTTCATTCACAGCCTTACTTCTTTTTCTCACACTAAATTAAAAATAATATTTATAGCTTCACAGTCTGTTGCCATGGAAATTGAGGTGCCATAGAAACAGCATGACTCTGGCTGCAGGATTAAATAACTTAAAAGGCGATGAAATGGAAATGAAACATATAAACGTACTAGAAAATGCCATTTAAAATGTAAAACATGAAATAAATTCTGTCTTACTGTGATTATTTCCAACAATGTCAGCTAATCAATGTTCTCTTTTTAAACTATTTGTATCAGAAAAAAATTCAAATTACTGCCACTGTTCAGAGTAGGAAGACAGAAAGCCATTTTAGTAAATAATTAGATACAACAGTATCGCAATACAATTGAAATGCACAGCATCCTTTTGAGCACAGTATATTGTCAGAGCCACAAGCAATGGTTGTAATATGAAATATCATACTTACATATTGACAAATAATATAGTTAATCTGATAAATGCTCAGTACTTATGCCCTTTTTTATTTTGTAGAATTCTTGAAAAGAAGGTGTTTTCCTTTAAAATGAGGTCTTTTGCTCTAGATTTAATGAGCACCTAATTTACCATATTAGAGTACTCTGTAGCTTGATATACTTCTACATATTAACCTTTTATAGTTCCCTATGCCATCTAATACTCCTAACTTTTCTTTTAGATTTTTTAAGACTGTTTATCTATATTTGCATCTATATCTATATCATCTATATCTATCTAAATTCATATATCTTTTATATGTTCTAGCTTTTTATATTTTTTATATTTTTATTATTACTTTGTCATTAAATGATCATTAAAGTCTATTTTAATTATTTTATTCCATCCTCCTGACCATAATATCATGACAATAATTAAGATTTGATGTGATCTATAACTAAATTGATGTAGTTAAACTAAAACAATAGGACTAGTGGTTAGGTCAAGTAGATCTTTAATTATATTTATAAAGAAAAAATGTAGAATTCAAGGCAATATAGCAAAAATAGGAAAAAATTCTAAAGTCATATATACAGCATAAAAATAAAATGTATAGTCTATACAGCTGGCAATGACTTTTATGAAGTGCTATTGAATATTTCCCTCCTACTTTTTGTATTGAATGAAATTTCCTTTTCACTCAATCACATGGTGAATAAGATTGCAATTAGTGAAGCTTAGGTCTGTGCAAAATATATTTGATATCATAATTATTGCACAGCAACAGAAAGTAATCACAACTAATAATATTGTACCTACTGTCTGATTAAATCCCAATTTTCTAAATTTGTACTGAATCCTTACATAGTTTTTTACAATCACAAGGAAAAGTTGCTCTTCAATCAAGCTTGACTCTTGGAAAATACATGGTCATATCTGCAATTTTCTTGGCACAGGTCAGGAGTGACACTGTCCTTTTCTGAGATTTGTTTTAAAAACTCTAGTTCAGCAAGCTGGCTGGGAAATGCTGGGAGTTGAAGTCCACACATCTTAAAGTTGCCAAGGTCAAGAAGTTAGGGTTAGGACAGTGGTGGCAAACCTTTTACGTCACCATGTGTTAGCCTGCATGCCAGAAGTGGCATGCAAAATCGGCTCACCCGGACCATGGGGCCTCGCTGGCCTTCGCGTGCTTGGGACCGCCAAAACCTAGAAGAGTAGTGCCCAGTGTGCACGTGTGCTCCAAGCATCAAATGTCCTGTTTCCAGTGCTTGCATGTACGCTGTCCATCTGGGCTACTGGTTCTTTGCGTGCATGCGTGCGCAATGAACAGCTGTCCAGTGCTCATGCACACACCAGAAACAGGACATTGGGCGGTCAGAGTACATATGACAGCTGGCCAGCGCGCATCTGTGTGTAGGAATGCAGACGAGGAGCCTGGAGGGCTGAGTGTGCTATGCAGGATGGTTTTATGCACCACTTCCAGCACGCGTTCTATAGGTTCGCCACCAGATGGTTAGGGTAACAGGCTTATAGTTGTGGTTTTTGTTATCATAAATCAAATATAGATTCAAAATCTGTCTGAGTGGATATCCATGGGGTTCAAAAACGAGCTCCATTGGCAGAATGGCTGGCAAAGCAATTTTGTTGATATTCCTGTAACATGTAAATCTAATGAACAATTTTCCCTAGTGGACAATCATTTAAATATGAGCCAGCAGTATGCTGCAGCTGCCAAAATAGCCAACACAGTCCTAGGCTGCTTAAGAGAGAGATAGAAACAAGATCACATGAAATGTTAGCACCACTTTATAATGCCTTGAAAAAGAGCACACTTGGAATACTTCATCCAGTTTTGGTTGCCATGATATAAAAAAAGTTTTGAGACTTTAGAAAGAGTACAGAAAAGAGCAACAAGAATAATTAGGAGACTGGAGGTTGAATCAAACTAAGAACAATTGCAGGAATTGGGTATGTCTAGTTCAATAAAAAGAAGTCTAGGGGTGACATGATAGCTGTGTTCCAATACCTAAGGAGCTGCCACAAATAACAGGGAATATTCTCCAATGAGATGGATGGAAACTAATCAAGGAGAAAACCAACCTAAATAAAGAGAAGTTTCCTGACAATTATAACAATTAATCACTGGAACAACTTGCCTCCAGAAATCATGAGTGCTCCAACACTGGATAGTTGTAAGAAGAGATTGGATAATCATTACTCTGAAATGGGGCAGGATTTCTTGCTTGAGCAGGGGGTTGGACTAGAAGACCTCCAAGGTCACTTCTAACCCTGTTATTCTGTTCTGTAAACTTCTCCATGCTCCCATAATCAACTCTAAAGATATCCATAATTATGTATAATAGTGGGAGAAGTTGAAAAAGGGCATTAATGAATGTTTCCTTTTTTTACTGGTGAAAATATCCTGAGCAGATGTCAACCAAGGAAATGATTCTATTTTCAGAAAGAGAGCTGGATCCAGCTCGGTGCTTATACTGTTATGTAAGTAGTATGTTTCGTGACAGCTATAGCCTGGGAGAATTATTTAGAAGTTATTATAGCACAAAAATCAACTAATGTTTTTGACTGTGTCATTTAGGATTAAAAGTTCACCTGGAAGCCAACCTAAATTCCCTCATTAGGAGGAGAATGGCTGATTCCAGGGTGAGTGTAAAAAAGTTTGTAACATTTTAGGCTAAAAACAATGAATAGCCATGGTGAGAATCTGCATATGTTAGTTAAGTAATAATATTTCAAGTCTTTGGAACACTGGAACTCACCTAAGTAATCTACGGTGGATGAGTCCCCCCAGATCAGCCCACATTACAAGATATTGACCAAAGGTAAAATTCAGTGGGTTCTAGCAGGTTCGGTAGAACCGGTAGTAAATTTTCTAAGCAATTTGGAGAACCGGTTGTTAAAAGAAATCTTTTGTTTTTTTCCACTTTACAGGTTTAATCCTGTAAGGAAGGCAGGAAAAAAACATTCTGCTGTTGTTTCTAGCCTAATCTTTATTACCCTGCTTACAGAAACTGCCCACCCAGTCACATGACACCTCCCAGCCAGGCCCACAGAACCGGTAGTAAAATTTAGAATTCTACCACTGTATTGACCCTTCTCTAAAGATTGGTGGATTAAGATATAATGAATTTTTTTTTCCTTTCTTACTGAACTGTGACTAATTCTGGCATTTCTCAAACTAGATGAGAATCTCTGTGTGCAGTGCCATGCACTCTAAACGCTCTTCTCTTTGTTAAGTGTGAATGCAGCTAACAGTGAAAATGCATTTAAATCAGGGTCTCCAACCTTGGCAACTTTATGGCTTGTGGACTTCAACTCCCAGAATTCTTCAGCCAGCGTATGCTGGCTGAGGAATTCTGGGAGCTGAAGTCCACAAGTTATAAAGTTGCCAAGGTTGGAGACCCTGATTTAGAGCACATTCTATATAATCAAAACTTTTTCCCAAGGGAATGTGACAATCTTTCTTTTTCCTAGCTCAACCCACTGTTATGAGGAAAAAAAGTCAGTCATAGAAACTAGGATGCTATGGATTCCTTCTGAGATTCTCAATAGGGTCATCATGATTCTTAAAGTGTGGTAGGGTATATGGTTTGAAAAAGATTGGCTTAAAACATATCCTCATATGTATATCCCACTTAAGAAGCATTGCTCAGAATCTCTAATATATACGTGACATATAATAAAGCTATTATCTCCTAATTTTAGAACCTTGTATATATACATTTTAATGCTTTCTGTATTATGTCCCTATGTCTTTCATTATGTCTCACTTGTCACGGACCATGATACTATTTTATATATGCTACCATCAATATGCGAAATTAGGCATTTTATAGAATGTCTAGGAATTCTATAGAATGTCAAAGTATGAAATGCTTAATATTTCATTTCCTAGACATTCTATGCATTGCCAAAAGACAAACTAGCAAAATATAAAATATTCTTGCTAAAATGCCATTCTAGCCTTCCTTGTTGCAACAAATAGGTCGATACTGGTCTTTTTCCTCTTGATTTTTTTTTCCAGTAAGAAAGTTCTGCATTATATTTTGCATTTCATCTTTCATTTTCATATACATCTTTTCAATAGAGGGTTAACCCTAACCCTAACTCTTTTCATGACTCTCTTTTTACACTTTACCTAAATAGTTTTTGTCATTCTGCATAATGTCTAAGTATTATATACAAAGGGAAAGTATATAGCATAATAAAATAACAAATATTTCATTCTTTGCCTAAAAATGCGACACATTCTATAGATTTCCTAGGCATTCTATACAATGCCAGCTTTTCACTCACTGTGAGTAACATATATACAGAGAATATATACATATAGGCACCTATACAAATACAAACAAAGACGCTCAACTAATTGTCTAATAACTGAAGAGGTTAACATTTTAGTATTTTATTCACGAAATAATTTTATAATTTAGTCAATTAGTTTTCACTATTTATATTTTTTAAAATATTAAAAAGCAAAAGATTTATACAACCCGAAGAGAACCCAGAGTATAGACCAGGGGTGGGCAACTAAGACTCCTTTACAACCTGTGGACTTCAACTCCCAGAATTCCTGAGCCAGCAAAGTTGGCTCAGGAATTCTGGGAGTTGAAGT
>JAEANM010011967.1:0-15025 GCA_017656035.1 Myanophis thanlyinensis | reverse complement strand
GGCCGCATTCTGCACCAACTGTAGCCTCCGGATGCTCTTCAAGGGGAGCCCCATGTAGAGAGCATTGGCATAATCCATAATCCATATCAGAACATAAAGAGCCTGGTTGGCTTCTCAGGAAGTATAGAGCTAGTGGGATGCTTTACGCTCTAATAATGTCCAACAGATTCTAGAAATTTGGTATCCAAAAATTTTAAATCAAATTAAAATTCAGGAATATTTGCCACTGCTGAAAAGCCATGATTCCTGCCCATAGATTATGTCATGGCCCTATCAGTTTGGAGGAGGAGTTGGAACTAGGGCCATCCAAAGAGGGTGGCATATCTCCCCCTGGAATGTCTGGAGAGGCCAGGGCCTGAGGATGATTACCTTAAAACCACAAAATAGCAAAATTAAAGCACAGTACTATTTAAAACATTGATGTTATTTTAAAAGACTAGGCAAAAACATTGGATATTAACAGTGATTGACCTCAACAAATCCCCATTGTGTTGGGACCCGGTGGGGGTGGGGTGGGGGACATAACTAAGTTTTGAGGGATTTCTGGAAGGATGGCAGGGAAGGGACCAATCTCACCTAGTAAAGGATGATGTTCCATAAGGTGATGCTACAGCAGAAAAGGCCCATCTCCTGCATCCCACTTGTAACACTTCAGTAGACAGGACCTGCAACATAACTCTTCTGCCAGATCTGATGGGATGGTCAGATGTTATCAGGGAGAGACTGCTCACAAGAACCTGTCCCTGTCCCACGAAGGGTGTTACAGGTCAAAGCCAGCACCTTGATTTGAACCCAGAAGCAAACTGACAACCAACGCAGCTGGTAGAACATGTGTCATTTTAAGGACACACATAACCGCTTGTGCTGCCTTATTCCGCACCAAATGAAGCTTGGGGTTACCCCATGTAAAGTATATTAGCATAGCCCACCATGGAGGTGATCAGGCATGAGTGATTGTGAGCAAAGCTGCTAATTTTGGTTGTACAGCCTGTGTTTAAAATTATTTTTTAACCTCTTGAATTACATCTTTCAGTATATTAAGGCCTTATTCGGCTTACATTTTGTCTCAACATTTCCAGATTAATAGAATAAGAGTTGGAAGGCACCTTGGAGGCCTTCTCACGTGACTCCCTGCTCAAGCAGAAGGTACTATTAAGAATTGTGTTCTTAATAGTTGCTTATTGACTACACAATGTTTTTTAGTCAGTACATTATTCACAGAAAGATAAAAGATCACTATTTTAAATTATTAAAAATAGCAGAGGGGTTGCCATATTCAGTAGTTTACGATAGCTAAATTATAGTAAACAATCTGTTTACTAACATCCATCCCATTCCACTATTAGTTGTCAGGGTAGGAAATAACAGTGCAGTTATTCTTTTTTCATTAGCCTAAATCTAAATGTTCTGTAGTTCCATACAAAGCAAGTCTATTTGGGTAAGTATTTGTTTTAATTTGGGAATTAAAATTGTGAAGATGATAATACTTTAGCATCATAGCTGACTCTGGAAGGAAGTTGGGGTGTTTTTTACATGTTAATTTATAAATCGCCATGTTTTAACATTAAAAAAAATGTTTTTGGGGAAGAAAGACCTAGATCCACTCAATTAGTTTGCCCCAATCCACAGGATAAACCCTTAATCTATCTAGACCAGGGGTGGGCAATTACGGCTCCTTCATGACTTGTGGACTTCAACTCCCAGAATTCCTGAGCCAGCATAGCCAGCATGATCTAGACATATAATGCCAAAGGGAAGTGCAAAATAATTGCTAGAACCTAGTGATTTACTTTGTGTTCTGTTTATTTTGAATGTAATAGCCCCCATTGTAAATCCCACTTTCAGAATGCCAGATAATTGATTATTACAATAGTTCTTGTTTAACAATGGCAATTGGGACTGAATTTTTTTGCTAAGTGATGTGGTAGTAAAGCACAATGTCATGTGACTGCACTACTTAGTGATGGCAGTTCCTGCAGTCCCTCGTTTAAATGAGGACTGCACGGGTTGTTAAATGAAAACATCACACAATTGCAACTTCCATCTTCCTGATGCTTTCTCCATTGAGTGGGAAGTGAAGGTCACAAATCATGGCACATTAGGCTGTGATGGTCAGAAATCCTTCCCAGTTGCCAGGTGCCCCAGATCACAATCCTGTGGTTTGCGAGGGCCCTGCAATGGCCAGAGCTTTCAGGACCGGTCATAGCTGCTGTTCATTCAGCAACTTAGCACCATTGTTAGAAATTTTCCCTGAATAAGTGGTAGTTAAATGAGGACCATCTGTAGTCATGAAATTTGACATCGGACTGTAGGCAGTACATTTTCTCTCCCATCCCATATGTGTACATTTTAAAAATGGGCTGAAACCATGGCTCTGTGAGTTACTTGCTTGCCCCCTTCTGCCTCTGTTGATTGGCTATGGTCATGATTTCATTTCGGAGTGCTGGCTCACATAGGGACCTCGGCACGAAAGGTGTATTTAATAAAGAAGTTCTGACCATCTGTTGCGAGAAGAATGTTTTCAATGAGCCACCTGGTGTTTCAGAATGGATTTCTTCCAGATAAGCCCAAGTTTACTTAACAAACAATAATACTAAGGGAGTAAAGGATAGAAAACAGAGGCCAAAGCTTTTCCTCTTGTTGCAAAAAAAAAAAAGTTTTGATCCTAACTTTCAAACTATCCCTGCTCTCCTTTTGTGGTTCATCTGTCATTAAAGCAATTTTCTTCTTGCTTCCAAAATGGAAGATGATGAGCAATGTTGAACAAAAAGAATCTCACATTGTTTAGTATAATGTTCGGTGCAGTATATGATTTAATTTGGAGCAGTAGATAGCCACCTGCTGTACTTTTGTCTGAACAGTAATCTGGCAAGAAAGGCAGTGCTGTTTTGGTTCTTTTTTTTTAATTTGTCATATCTTTGGAACCATCTGACCCAGCTGTGAACCAAGTAATCAAGTGCTTAGCTACTGGGTGTTTATACAAATTAAACCAAGATGTTTCTTTTTGTTTTTCCCCATCGTAAAATGCTTTTAAGCATATTGCAACAACACTAGAACTTTATCAAAAACTAACATGCCTTGTTACCTAAATCTCTGAAATAAAAAGAGAGGAGGGGATTCTGTTAACTGTTGCAGATTGTGATCACAGATATGGCTTTGGAAGCTCCTTGTTCCATTTTAAATAAATGTATAGTCTATCATTAAGCTAGGGTTTCCAAAAAATGTGTTGCATAACAATTTTGGTCAATACCAAGATATTTTAAAATATCAGAATTGAGAATGTGTTAGTGATAAACACATTAAAGTCCAAATAGTAATGTAGCATCATCATCACAGTTTCTGCATAAAGACAATTGCAAAGAGATGCAAAATAAAAAAAATCTGATCTTAAATCAGATTTCATAGGTATGAACAAAATGAGCAATTTTGGCCAACTGGCTACCTTGATCAGCAGCAGCTCCTATCCAGTTTTCTTTGGGGAATGTTACATTCATGCAATGCATGTACTCTGTCACCAAGGGACGTTGCTCTCAGTAAGTCTAATAGTAATAACCACAATAAGACTTAGATTTATATACTGCTTCACAGTACTTTACGGCACTCTGTAAGCGGTTTACAGAGTCAGCAAACAAAAGGACAAAAGCAAGTAGGACATTGGGAGACTTTTCCAGACAGGAATAGCTAATAAATGTTCTATGACTATATTGAAAAGAACTATTACTCATCCCTTTAAGATTTTCCAATTTAAGGACATACATGTCAGCTTTCTATGTTTAATCAAATAATTTCAAAGACAATCTTTGGCTAATTTGGAATAACAATAGCCTTTAAACTTATATACTATACCATAGTGCTTTACAGCACTCTTGAGCGGTTTACAGGTGTCAGCATGTTGTTCCTAACAATCTGGGTTCTCATTTTACTGACCTTGGAAGGATTGGAAGCTGAATCAACCTTGAGCCAGTCAGGATCAAACTGCTGGCAGTGGGCAGAGTTAGCTTGCAATATTGCATTCTAACCACTGCGCCACCACTGCTTTTACAAATCATGGAGATATGTGAGAAACAGCCTGATGATTTGAGAAAACTAAATTAGGTTGCAGCTAATTAGTAAAATAAGAGACCTTTAGGCAATCCAAAGTGTTGTCATGAAAGCAATATAGATGTGCCCATGTAATCACCAGGAGTCAAACTCAATTCAGACGAGACTTTTTCATGCATAAACTCAGCCAGTTTTTTTCAATCTGGATTTGTCTAATTAATTAGAACAATTCACTAATCCTTAAGGTCCAATTAGCACAAACATACTTTCTTTTTACAATAGCTAGCTTTCCTTCTAAGGTAGATTGTGAAGAAGCCAACTGCCCATGTTTTGTTTTCTTCAAGATGATCAACATGCAAGCCTGCTTTATACATAGTGCTAACCCATAAAGTGGCTTATTTGCATGTGAATCAAGCCATTATGGTTTGTAAACCTTTATTTGTACACCATGCTTATAGTTTAGCATACTGTATATTTCTGGCCTACTGTGATTTCAACAAACCATGGTTTGATGCGATGTACGATCGGAGTCAGAGTCTCCTTTCAGCCAAAACAACCAATGACCATAAGGATTGTCAGGCATTGCTACATTTTCAGAGCAATTGGGAGCATGTTTAGTCTGTGTCATGAATTAACTAGAAAACAAAGCGATCTTATCTAGGGTTATCAGATGTTAGAGGAAAGACTCCATGTGTTAATTGAGACTTATAGTTGAAAATGATATGTCAAGCAGGTCATAACGCTTTGCTTTGAACAAAACACTACATAGACCAGGCTAACCAAACAGCATTGCTGGTTGAAGGCAGGGAAGGCAAAATCGGGCAGTCTGGATTCATAACCAGTTTGCAGTCGGTGCAAAGAAGAGGGTAGAACAGAATCAGATGGTTCGAGGTTAAATTACTAATCAACCATAACAATAGAAGATGAGAATGGATTAGTAGGAAGGCAGGATATAAATTGAAGAGATGTCATCATCATCCTGTCAATGTAAAAGTAGCTGGCTGGGAAGAACAACCAAAAAGTGCAAGCAGTCTCTGACTTAACAACCATTCATTCAGTAACCATTCAGTATTATTACATTTTTCAGTGTTCCCAGTCATGGGTGCTTAACAGTTGCCCACACTTAAAAGTACTGCACTGTTCTGGGGCTGCTAGCCACCTTCCAAGGCAGAATATAAGGGGCAGCCAAAGGGGCATAGATGGGGAGATAAGCAAGTGATAGGAATTGGAGGCAGCCACTTACTTTACTGAGGCTCCAGGCTGGGACTGACCAAGTCCAGAATGGCTTGGATTGAAGGGGGTATTCATTTAACTACCCGTGATTAATGGCCACAATGGGGAAGGCTGGGATTCACGCTGTTGTTGTGGTCATATTTTATCTCACTTAAGAATGCACCGATTTATGAAGATAATCCCAGTCCCAATTGTGGTAATAAGTCAAGGACTACCTGTAGCTCAAAATGAGATGCTGCTCCAGTGCAAACTTCAGATGTGGTGTGTTCTGGCACTGCTGAGTCTGGTGCTAGAAAAGTGATGGTTTTTCTGCTTTCAATTTCACATAATTTAAGAAAATCTATGATTGGAAAGGACCCCAGATGGCTTTTTGTGTATGTTGTGTACATTTAAGATCTGGAATATGGATACTTTTATGGCTAAGTGCAGGGCTGGAAGTGTCTACGGAGGTTCTCAGTCATCCAGGTCATGGTTGTCCCAAAGGTGCTTTTTTAAAAGGCCACTGGACTTGCTTGTTTTTCTTTGAAGACATTTCGCTTCTCATCCAAGAAGTATCTTCAGCTCTGACTGAAGTTGAAGTGAAACATCTTCAAAGAAAAATAAAAAAAGGCCAGTTTCCTCTTGAAAAAAGACTTTTGGAACATGCAGGGCTGGAAATGGTCATAATAGCTAGTACTGCCTTTTTACTCCAGTCTATCTACCAAGCTTCCTAGAAGGGAAACATGGAAGATAGGATCACTGATCCAATATATCAGTACTGTCCGTTGAGCATAATTTGATCTATAATGAGTTCTTCGAAATGTGACTTGCATTCAGATCCTCCACTAGAAATGGTAATATTCAAGCATGACTTTAGGCGAAGACAATTGTGGTGATTGTTTTTTGCTTTGCAATTACTGGAGGGGAAGTGTAGACATCTGAATGACGAAGAATGTAGCTTTTTAAACGATTGCCAGAATAACAATTTGAGAAATAAATATTGGGTTGAGCATATTTCAGTTGTGGTATGCTCAATTATAAAATGCTTCAGATTATCTCCCATTCTTTCATTTACATACTCAAAAGTGCAAATCTGTTTCTTGTGAACTGCGTTTCTGCCGTATAAAACAAAGCTGTTTAGTTTAGTTTTATTTATTTTTTTACAAATAATAAGGTAATAGTAAAATGAGCAATAAAATTTGACTAATAAAACCTACATTTATTTTCTGTGTCTGGCACGCTTGAAACTTTTGGGAGAGGTCTGTGCTATGACTGGTTCTCCAGCAAAAAATTGGTTTAAATTTGTCTTTTTGAAATTACTGGTCAATATTAATGATATCTCAAAGAATTTCTGAAGACTTGGGAGCTGTAGAAAGAACACAGGAAGACATAGATATTCATGAAGTATAACAAATAGAATTCAAGTTTTCTTTTAAATTATACTTAAGAAAGTTTTGCAACATAATTAGTGAATCAGAAGAGAGCACAAAATGCAGGAGTCTTATCTTATTGGACACCCTTTACACAGTGTTTAGTTTTACATCTAGTAACAGAGGTTAATTACACATTTTTCTTTAATTGGCTAATGCATATAGGTTAGGAAAAAGGACATAGGAAAAACATTATAATTTGAAAAGCAACTCAAGAAAGCATTTGTAAATACCAGACATATTTTTGTACCTGTATGAGAGGTCCCCCCCCCTTCTAATTAGCTTTAAATCAGAATGAATGAACTGGATGAAAGTTTAAAAATAAAATCTATTTTCTACACAGTAATGTAAATGCCATTTCTTTTTAGATAAATGGGCATTATTTGTGTGTGTGTGTGTAAATTATACATTTAATCGCTTTTTGTATCTTTAAAACAACTTGAACTCTCTAGGAAGAAAACTCTTGTGATTTTGGAGATTTAAGATAAAGTTAAGGTAGCAGGAAGGGAATATGACAACCTGGAGTGCTTTTCATAAAAAAAAAAAAAGCACTCAGCAATGTGGTGTTAGTGATATAATGCTCACTGTATATTAGAATGATATTTAAGTAGACCTCAACTTACAACCACATTTGAGCCCAAAATTTCTGTTGCTAAGTGAAACATTTGTCAAGTGTGTTCTATTCTATTTTATGACCTTTCTTGTCACAGTTATTAAGTGAATCACTACAGTTGTTAAGTTAGTAACAAAATTGTTTAATGAATCTGGCTTCCCCATTGACTTTGCTTGTCAGAAGGTTGCAAAAAGTGATCACATGACCCTGGGACACTGCCACTGTCATAAATATGAGTCACTTGCTGAGCATCTGAATTTTGATCATGGGACCGTGAGATGCCACAAAGGTCATAAGTGTGAAAAACAAGTCATGTCAGTTTTTCTCATGGCCGTTGTAACTTTGAACAGTCACTAAACAAACTGTTGTAAGTTGAGGACTTCTTGTACATTTTCTTTCTCATGTATGTCTCTTTTCCACTGAATGGTGAGTGCAAAATTCTAGTGTAATTTTGAGAACTTGTGTGGCTCAATCTTTACTTTGCCAGAAGCAACTGAATGCTGTTTTATCCACTGATTGTTTCATGCACTGGAATTATTTTTGAGCTACCATGTTTACTTAAAAAATAGATCATTATAAAAATCAAGCAGAGAAGGTTATGTATTTGAGTTAAAGTGTGCTGAATGCCCAAAGGTGGTCATTGAAATTGTATCTGAATGAATACAATTTTTGACTAAATGTTAAAAGTTCCCACTCAACTTTTGCTTGTTATCAAATCTGAGACCAAAGGCTGGGGCATAAATAAGTAGCTGAGGCCCTAGGCTAAAGTAGTTCTGACAGAAAATCCAAATTTTAGCAGATTATATTTAAGGTTTTGAACTTGTTTCTTTTTCATCATGGCAAATCAGGTGAATATGTTGCAGTCTGAGTTGTGCATAAGAAAACAAAAAACATTTAATCTCTTGCCTTCTCTGTTTTAGAACTGATTTGATATCAAATGGAACAAACTGCCGGTTACTTATTTCTAGACAACCTAGTTGAAATGTTGGTATTCTTCAATATCAAATGAGTACGATCATGCCTTTATGTTGTTCTTCATATTTACTCTGGCTTCCTAATTCTTCTTTCCTATTCCAAAATGAATTGGGGTTAAAGAAAATAGTTTTGGGGTTTTTTTGCCTTGCAGTTTATGTCATCTGTAGAAGTAGCATTGTGTTATTTTCAATTTAATTTTTCTGTCCTTACATAGTTCATACATTGTTAATGCTTCACATGTTAATATCGTCCCTTCCCAGTTTTGTAAACTAAAAAAACCCACAGTGCATTCAAAATCCTGAATTCAGTATGCTTCTGTTTTGGAAAGTTTAATTATCATTTAGGTCAGAACTGTATGTCTCATGATTAATGTTACTGATTCAGATTATGCTTATGTGAAATGCCCTTGGAATATTTTTTATTGACAAATGATATAAAAATACCAAACCATGTACAAATAATTCTTACTTCTAGTGAAGATTTTATTTTAATTTTATCAGTTCTTAGCTGTTTACAATGAGGCAATGTTTTCCTTCCCATCTTCCCATTGCATTATGATCTTCAATGACACTTTCGCAATTCCAGTATAAATATTTTAATTCCTTACAAAAGAATTACATTTTTCTAGGTGCAGGATATCTTGGTACATCTGGTGCTTGACTGGAGCATAACCTGTTGAAAGCAATTGTGGATTTAATAATGGACAGTCTGGTTCAGCTCTGCCAAAAGGACATGACTGAACTAAAAAATTAAAAGATATTCAAGTAGGATTAAAGATTTTGGGATGTTGTTATAACAGAGTTCCTTTTGAAACAAGACAAGGTAACGGATCTCCATGTCCAATAGTTTCTCTAATTAACGGACGAGTGATGGTTGAGTGTTATTGCTTTCTTAATTGAAAGGGTTGTTTAAGAGTTTACTGGGAATTACAGGCAGTCCTGAACTTACAACCATTCGTTTAGTGATTGTCTGAAGTTAACAATGTTAACAACGTTAAAAAAGTGACTCGTGACCGTTTTTCACACTTATGTCTGTTGTAGCATCCTCATGGTCGTCGGTCATGTGTTCAAAATTCAGATTACTGGCAAGTGGTTCATATTTAATGAAAGTTGCAGTGACCCCAAGTGGTGTAATCACCATTTGTGAACTTCTAAAAAGTAAAGTCAGTGGAAAAGCTTCTTAACAACCTTGTGACTAACTGAATAACTGCTGTGATTCGCTTAACAGTTGTGGCAAGAAAGGTTGTAAAATGGAGCAAAACTCACCATTGTCTTGCTTAGTGATATAAATTCTGGGCTCAATTGTGGCTGTAAGTTGATAACTACCTGTAATGGGAAATGGGGGAAATATCTTCAACTGCCATAGCTCTTTTTGACCAAGGCCTGGATTGCTATCAAAAACATCTCATAACCTCACTGACTAGGCCATACGCTAAGGAAAACAACCTTTTAAAGCGGCAGCCCTTTTAAGTGGTGATACGTTGGTCCTCATCTTTCCAGATCTGATTAAAAAAGAAAATGTAAGGCTATGGGCCATTGCCTTTTGAAACAATAGGGTCACCTGGAAGGATCAGTTATAGGAATATATGGGGAATTGGAGCCTCAGAGAGATGCTGCTGCTTCGAAACGGCTTGCCCCTTTCCCTGCCATTGCTCACTGAAAATATTTTGAAACTCAAAGTATTTCATTTTGAGGAAGGAGAACATTAAGACCTTTAGGACAGATGAGGTCCCACCAACAGACTACAGGTTTATACAGGTAGCCATCAACTTAGGACCATGTATTTAACAGCTGTTCAGAATTATGACACCACTACAAAAAAGTGACTCACAAAGATCCACAAAAAGGTTCTTCATTGTCACAGTCTCCCTGCATATGATCAGAATTGATGTGCTTGGCAACCAGTGTGTATTTACAGTGTTTGTAGCATCCTGGGGTTTGTGTGATTGCCATTTGTAACCTTCTCAGGTGGCTTCTGGCAAGCTAAGTCAATGGAGGAAGTAAGATTTGCTTAACAATCATGGGATTTGCTTAATAGTCATAAAATCAGCTGCAACTTACTTAATGACTGCATGGCTTAGTGATAGAAGTTCTGGTCCTAATATGGTTGTAGGTTGAGGACTATCTATCCTGTCCAGGAGTTGTTTCTAACGTTTAAGGGTTGTGATTTTTTTAAAACTAAGACTCTAGAAATAGTACTAAAAAAAAGGGGGGGGGATTTCTTCTAAACTTCATTTATCAACTTTTCTGTCAGTATAAAGATTACAAACGTTTCTGACAATTTAGGCCCAAATTCCATATGGCAAAGGTAGAAAGATGTCAAAAACTCTGGCCTTGTCCAGTGCTGGCAGAGGGAGTTGGAGTCCATGCATCTTAAATTTGCCAAGTTTTGAAAAATATTTCTGTTTAAACAGTTAGCTTTTCAGTCAGTGCTATAGGATTGTTTGCCTAAAATGTCAGATTGATCGAGTTTAGGTGTTCTAGCAGAACTGGGAACTTTTCAATCTTAGAAATTTTATTCTGTTGTTCTGCAGTATAATTTTCCCATTTTAATTTTTCCCAGCATCACAATTCTCACAGTTTTGCTAACCAGAAAATACATATTTTTGAAGTTAGCAAACAGCAAGGCTTTCCCTTCACGGCTCTGTGGTTCCATTTTACTAAGAGTACACATGCATTTCCAGACATTATATTCTTTCTAGATTGTGAGGAAGTGGTTTATAGGAAGTCACATTAATTTTGCTTGGCTTAGCCATGAATCATAAAAACTGAATCTATATTTTTATAGTTACTCATTCCTTTTATTTCTACCTTGAATTACCTGAGAATTATATTCAAGTCATTGGCTCTGGAATATTTTATTTTTTTAATTTCATTTTAAAGTGTGTGGCTTTTTAATGAGTTTGCCTTGTGATTTCAGTTGTTAAAAATGATTGTCAGATTTTATTTAAGTTGATTAACTCATTTTATTCATAAGATCTGATATGTATATACTGTAAAACGACCTTGAAAATAATCTTACTACTTCCAGGAATGTGTTGCAGTATTTCGTGATTTTTTAAAAAAAGCTAATGCATGCAAAGTTTGATTAGTAGATTTGAATAATGAAAACCTCCATTGAGTAAAGCCTGGCCACTTTCCAAAGGTATTAATCTACTTCCTCCTTCCTTTTTTCCACCTGCCCTCCAAATTTCAAATACTGACTTTGCATTACATTGACACATTTTGTTATCCTGAACTTGGAACTGATTTATGAATACTTAGATATCTACATTATCATCCTCTCCATAGTTTTCTGCTTTTAAAACCTCCTCTAGCATTTGCTTCTATGATCTCTGCTGGTGAAATTTGGGGAGGGGGGAATCCTGTTGATCAAATTCAAATCTTAGTGACTCCCGAAAACATTACAGTAGCTAGCATAGCAGTGTTATTTTAAGAGAATCAAAGATGGTCTTCTGTCAAATTTGTCAATTCTGACAATTCATTATTATAAAGACCTCCTGTTAGATGGTATGCCATTGGTTTCATATATATAATGTGTTATTCTGATGTTGCATTTCACTAGATAATGTTTGTCACAGATCATAACAGTTACATTTTAATTCTGAACTACAAACTATTCCAGTTTTGTATGTATGTGTGTATGCCTTCAAGTCTGTGTTGACTTTTAATGGCTGCCTAGATAAATTCCTGTGGTTTTCTTGGAAAGAATTTGGAAGTGGTTTGCCCTTGTCTTCTTCCTAGAGCTGAGAGAGAGTGACTGGCCCAAGGTCCCATAGCTGGTATTGTGCCTAAGGCAGGACTAGAAACTCATTTGTAGCCTGATGCCTTAACTCAGTGGTGGCGAACCTTTTATTTACCGAGTGCCGAAAAGTATGTGCTTTGCAAGTGCCATCCACACTGGCGTGCAGCTCCTCCACGTCTGCTGCGTGTGCAACCGCACCATCTGCGCAGTTTTACTTTGAAGAACAAATAAGTGATACAAGTTTTGAAGAAAAAGTTTATAACAAAGGACAGCAGATCAGCAGCTCTATAAAAGGCAACATTAAAGATTTTAATTTAATTTAATTAATTTAATTTGGAACGTCTTCATAGATTCCAAAATGCCATGAGATTACCAGATTTCATAAAATTTTGGTGATCTTTCGTGAGAATGCTGAAACTTTGTAAGAGATCTCAAATGTTAATGTTCTGAACAGCCTGTGACAACCTGGAATGAAATTACTGAATAATCATTAAAGGTTTTGCAATATTATAGTTTATTTGAGTATGTATGGACAGGTAGAGACAACCCAAGATTCATCAGCCACTGATTTACAGACTATTAGCCAGGAAGAAAATGAGATAGTTGCTCAAGGTTTTACAAAGACAACAAGCTAGGCAAAAAGTAAATCCTCATGAGTCCAACAAATCATAATCTAAAGGTAGTAGTATTTGATTACAATAAGAATTTATTCTTATTCTTATACAATAAGAATCATGGTGAGAAAGGCCCGGCAATGTCTATACCATCTTAGACGATGACTGAGAGACTTCAAACTGCCCCCAAAGTGCTCAGGAACTTATACTCCTGCACAGTAGAAAGCATCCTGATGGGCAACATCATGACGTGGTTCGGAAATAGCACCATGCAGGACATGCAAGCTCTACAGAGGTGGTATACAGAGGCGCATCATCTACATCAAGCTCCCTGAACTGCACTCCATCTACAACAGGCGATGCCAAACTATAGCCAAGAAAATAATGAAGGACCCTAGCCACCCCAACAACAGACTGTTCAGTATGATGCAGTGAAGAAAGCGCCTCCACTCCCAGAAAGCCAACACAGAGAGACTAAGGAGAAGCTATTTCCTACAGGCAATATGGACCCTAAACCACAAACTTTAACAACCCAGACTAAACAGTATTCCCATAATCTATCTCTTTCAATCACTCCCTAACTTATTCTTCCTCCCTGTCTATAGTATTCTCTTGGTCTACTACCTATGGTCGCAAGCGGTCGCATACACATTTCACTGCATTTCGTACCACGTATGACTAAGTATGAATAAAACTTGATTTGAATTGAATTTACCTGACAACTTTTATTAGAAAGAAGAATCTGAAAATAACTTGTAGGAAAAAGTCTAAGCAACTCAACAAATTAAATTATATTTTGAATAAACAATATTTATGTTAAATTGGCATTCATGTACCTCACCTTAATACCACTGTGTAGACTTCAGGGGAGCAAGCCACACGTGGAAATATTTGGGAATAATTTCAAACATTAACACCATCACATTTGTGAATTCGAAGGCGGGATATTAATTACACGAAGCTCTTCCATTCCAAAATGTATTTGTTCAGAGTTGTCCTTTCAGAAGATCTGATTTGACTGCTTTTATTGATCCTTCATTATCATCCAGTGGACTAGGAATTTACTTTTAATTGGCACCATCAGTGCCTGTTTGTTTTCCAAACAACTGTTAATAGCTCATTAGCTTATTTGATTTCAAGCAAGCAAGGATTAGCATCCATTTTTAAGAAAAATGCGAAAAGGTATTTGTATTTATAACACTATCAGCTGGAATAAATTCTGTGCAATATAATTTACTTTCGGCTCATGATAGAAAAGACTTTAAAAAAAAACGTAATTAATATGATGGAGGATTTTTTAAAATTAAATAACATGTCTGCTTCATTGGTATCAGTAGGGGGCAGTATTACTCTGCTGAAATGTACCGTTTAAGGATCACTTGATTTACAGAAGAAAATTCTTAATTCTGTGTCCTCAGTGGCATTCTCTTACCCAGATTGTACTACATTATAAAAACTGTTTTAGCACATTCAGCATATTTGAATCTAACTTACTATATAATGGGAAACTTGCATTTGAAAATAATTTTAGCTCTCAAGTCATTCGTACTAGAATAGTCTTAAATTGGATTGAATGAAGGGGGACAATAGAGAGAAAGGGTTGAAATTACAATGGAGACCTGAGGTGAGGAATCTTAGCATGAATTTTGTGTTAATTAAAATCATATTAGATTGTAAACAAAATAAATAAATAATAATTATGTTTAGCTGATGGAGATAAGTTTAACAAATAATTGTGAAAGAAAATCCTGTTTCAGAGAGAAGATGGCTTTTTCCTTCTTTTCTTTTCTTTTTGGTAATAACCTATTTTAAGATGCAATTGAACCGCCAGTTCAATCAGAGGTTTGTTTTTGGACAGCAGTAGTCAATCAATAAATGATTTGTTAATTAATTGATTAATTGACAGCAAGACAATAGATGTGAATTCTATAAAAATCAGAGTTTGGTAAAAACCTCATCATTGGGTTGGGTTTTTGTAGTTTTGCTGTATTTGCCTGAGGCATATTCAGCAATTGATAAGAAGGACTACAAATGTTTCCCCACCACCACCACCTTGTCTTGCAACCACAATCTCTTTGCTCCAGCCTTTTTTCAGATAAGAAGCCCTTCCTTCCTAGAAAAACCTTCTTACTGCTGTCTCTTTTCAAGTCTGAATTACAGAGGCCAAGGAGGGACCATTGGAGGATTTGCTACTGCTTTAGATTAGAAACATGCTTTCTTTTTAAAATATCTACTTCTGAATTAATTTCCACCTCTCATTAGGATTATTTTCAAAAACATGGACGGGCCTGTTTTTCCTTTAGGCTGCCCTTTTCAGGGTTATTTCAGTGGCCTCTCTGGTACCTCCTTGCCTTTCCTCTCTTTTCTGTTCTCTCTTTTTTTGCGTGTGTGTGTGT